>CAUYRT010018840.1:0-60904 GCA_963574885.1 Lepilemur ruficaudatus
CAAGTAGCTGGGACTACAGGCATGTGCCACCATGCCCGGCTAATTTTTTCTATATATATCTTTAGTCGGCCAATTAATTTCTTTATTTCTATTTATAGTAGAGACAGGGTCTCGCTCTTGCTCAGGCTGGTTTCGAACTCCTGACCTTGAGCGATCCGCCCACCTCGGCCTCCCAGAGTGCTAGGATTACAGGCGTGAGCCACTGCGCCCGGCCTACATCTGGAGCTTTTTATCCCATTTTCTATCCAGCCTGATTGTATTTTCAGGCCTTCGGTGATTGCCAAGATTGGGGTCAATAGGCTCCTTTCTGCTCTCAAAGCACACTCTGCACGCCCATGCCCTGGAGCCCCCCACACCCTTACTAGGTGCTCCCCACCAGAACGGAAACTCCTCCAGGAAGTCCTCAGACTGACATAGCATCCACAGCACCTGACACGTGCTTAGCACATAGGTGGTGCTCAACAAATAATGAACAAACAAACAAATGGATGAATGTTGTTCACCTTTGGAAATGACAGAATCATTATAAGAGCCAGGATAGCTAATGATGATCTCTATAGAACAAGATTGTATGTCAACGGAGAGTGAGGAACTCTCTACTCGCTTATCAAAAATAATTTTCCTCAAACCAAGGCTCAGCAATTGGGCTATACAGCACTGAAGTCCTCTTTTGCACCAATCAACCTCAACTTACTGAGTTTGAAAATAATAGGTGTATTTTGATCAATGATTGAGTTTTACCATCATAGCTTTATTGCTCAAAATTCATAATTTCTTCATGACAACTTCTTCTCTACTTCCATCTCATCACAATCATCTAGAAACATTTACCCACAAATGGCAAGTGCCTTAAATTATGGCTTACTGGGTCTTTCCAAGCTTCCCGTTTTCTTATCTCTCTTTGATGATAGTAGTCAACCTGGCTGCTTAGACAGCTCCCTCACATAAATTTCCATGAGGACAAGAATCTAGGCCACTGTTAATCCTTTCTTACTATAGTAAGGTATAAAATGGCCAGGTGTTCCTCCAGGTCAAACATTGTTCTTTAGGACACTATGAACTTATGCAAAGCATCATATTTTTCTCATAATATCAACATAATATGAACTTTTCTTTTTTGAGTGAAGAAGCCTCTGTTTTCTATCTGGCTACATTCTTGCATACAAATCCCTAGCAAATTATTTTTCAAATTCTAAGCTTCATTAATTCAATTGAATCTGTTCCTAATTTTTAATTAAATCTGCATTTCTCCCAGTAACCTTTGGAAAGCGATGGAAGCCACATTACCATATCGGAAAGGACAGGAACACAGAGCAAGACAGACATAAAAGTACAAAATCTAGAGGCAGGTTTTCATATAAATTTATTTTTGTACCAAAAAAAAAAATAACATTCAAAGGCAATGTTTTTATTGTACAGTATAAAATAACTTCTACTACGTTAAAAATTGGATTTTTTTTTTGCTGATAAACCACTAATAACTTTTCTATTTAAAAAAAATTTACAATTTGCAGCACTTGTAGAAAAAACACCTGTTCAATAATATATAAATACTCTCGACAGATTTCAGTAGCCCATTATGTATTCTTTTTGGCAATGTCAGCTTTCTAAAGTCAATTAGCTTCTAAATTTGAAAGGCACCTGGTGGCCAACATCCTGTTTATTATTCAAGGCATCCATTTCAATTTTTTTTTTTTTTTTTTTTTTGCACAGACTTGACAAGTCTGAAAAATCTTAAGTTCAAAAGAATGAAGAAATAGACTGCATTTGATATTAGGAAACAACATTTTTTTTTTCGCTCTTAGCTGCAAGTTTTCCCCAGGGGATTTACAAAGTGCACCAGTTAAATATGTCTGTACATTTAAAACATTAAATATGTCAACAGCGAGACTTTTTTTAAATATTTTGAATCAAATACTATAGCACAAATATAATTTACAATACTTTGCACAGAAAACATTACATCTGAAATATAACTTTAGAAATTATATAAAAATACATATATTTTCTCTCCTCATTAGAAAACGTATTTATTTGCAGGTTCCAGCATGATGTAACAATTCAAAAGAACTTACCCCTTCCGATGGTCACTCATTTGCGTTAGATGACACCTTCTCCACTTAATTTGCATAGAGGTACCTTACCCATGGGCTACACCTAGAGAAATAACCCTTCCCATAGCCCAAATGCAGGTTGGTTTGTTAGTTTTTTTATAAAGGCAACCATATTGGTTGGCTCCAATCTGGTTTAATTCTAGGAATTCATTACAAAATTTTAAAACCATTGTGTAACACACCATGAATCCAACATCTCCCATTGGCTGTCAATATGCATGCTCTCAAGAGGTCAGGAGCATGGATAATGAGTCTGGTACCATTGTGGGCCATGCCTCTTAGTAGTCTCACACACCTATGTACATCTTTGTTGGCTTGTTTAAAAAACGAAGTTTCTAAACATCTAGGAAATACATGATAACGTTCCACGTTATATGGGGCTCAATCGATATCACGAACTTTAAAAGCCCCAAAGTACGTTGCATCTTGATCTGGATCCAGTAGGGATGGGTTGGATACCTCAATGCTTATTTCCTCACCAGATCGTAGTTTAAAAAATCCTCCAACGTTTATGGAATAAAAATGGAATTCAGAATTCCCTGACCAATATTTGGTGCTTCCTCCTTTCATCAAGGTTTGAGAACTTGGGATTTTGATGCTGGTTTTCGTGACATACACCATCAGCTGAAGATACTCCGTAGCTAGGTCTCCTGAAGTTTCATGATGTCGAAAGCAAATGTTGGCATACAGGTAATAAAAGCCATCTTGGTTGACTATTAGTTTTCCGTTGCTGAAAGTCATGTTGGAGATCTTGGCCCAACCCCGGTCATGGTACCAAGAGGACAGACTCACTTTATGGGAACCTGTGGAGAAGAGGGGCACGTCATTTAAAATCCACTCCTTAACTGGAAAGGACATCCTTGCAATTCCACGAGGTTAGAGAGAAAAATAGCCTAACAGTCATTATTCCAGTGGTAGAATAACTTCTTGGAATTTATTTTCTAAAAGGGGAGGGATACATTCAGATGTATTTAGTGCTCTGTATTAGGCACATGAGAGGGTACAAAGACAAAAACTCACTTTTCCTGCCCTTAAGGAACCTACAGTTCACTAGGGATAAGTATGACATGCGTTCAGATAAGAAGTAAGGCCTGAGTATGAACAGGAAAGGTGCAGGTGATTGCTAAGGGAATTCAAAGAGGGAGAGATCAAGAATGGCTTTGTTGCTTAGAGCCTGGGAACTTAAGAGGAATAGGATTTGGCCACACAGGAGCAGAAAGGTTATTCCAGATTCAAGGAAGAGAACAGCCTAAGGCAATTAGGACAAGGAAAGCAAGAAACTAAGTTAGGAAGAGAATTTCCATACTTTACATGTCTCAATCTTCTCTTTTAATTCATAGGCAGGGATAAGTAGGAGATGAAAATCTGGTAACTTTGGCTAAAAGGTCAAGCTCCCGAACTCTAATCTCATCACCATCTCGTTTTCCTGCCTCCAATAGCCCCAACATCTCCCAGGCTCACACAGCTGAAAAGCTATCCCCAGAGAAGCTCAAAAAGAAAATATTCTTGGCATTGCACTCCCCAGCTTAACGACATCACACAATCCTTTATGACCAAAGTCCTGTAAAATCTCTCTTGATTGACCTTTGGCCATTCTCACACCAGAAATGAGTTGACAACTGATCCTTTGGCCAGTTCTCTTTTGGGCTCTTCTCACACCAGAAATGAGGTGACAGCAGACCCTCTTGTTACTGTTTCTGGAACAGTGTACATTTCTTAGGAGTCTTTTAAATCAGCCATGAGTCCAGTGCTTTTCATATTTCAGGTCCTTAGTGCATTTTACTGGGTCTTCAAAAATTGGCACTACCTCCATGATAAACCCAACTAATCAAACACTTGTATTTATGTGGACACCTATTATTCAACTAGAAAAGGTAATAACTAACTGGGGGCAGGGGAGGGGAGCAGGGAGGGAGATGAGGGAAGTTGTAATACTATGGAAAGTCCAAAAACATATTTTCTCCCAGAGGATTTTGTTTAGTTTATGCTAAACTAAGGTTGTCATCTTTTTGGAATCAACAAGACAAAGCAGAGCTGAATCTCAGACTGGGGTTGAGCTTAGTTTCTGCAGCCACAGGGAAGTTCTTTGCTGCCTGTCATGCCTGCCCACAGGTTAGGTCAGGTCTTGAGATGTTGAGGGGCAGAAACCAGCCCACAGACTTAGACCTGTCGTGGATTCCAAGGATCCGGTAGAACTGACAACTGTCTGGTTAGAGTCAATCCTCCTCTAGGGAATCCTCCTAGAATAAGACACACTGGCTACCTGCCCAGACTAGGCTGAGTCCTGGGAAACCTTGAACATCTACATCTTTCTCTAGAAAGCCAGAGATGGAGAATGTTCTACTATCTCTGGAGCACCACCAGCAGCTTGGGATGTGATCTGGGGACCTCAAAACCAGGCTGTTCCAAGAACCAAACAGGCAGTTCTTTGAACCACTTCAAATTAAAGATTGCAGCAGGGGCCAAGCTACAGTGGCACAATACATCGTTAGAAGGCCAAGAATCCAGTGGTTTCAATTGTCCAGGGAAAATTAGATACCTCCTGAACTCCAAGACCTATCCACAGCAGGGCCATCACAGGCACTACTGCCACCTGGGTCCACCCCAGTAAACGTCTTTCATTTTCCTTGGAAGTCTTATTTCAGGTCATCCTAGATTAAAGCATCCCCAATGTAAATACCACCTTATGGTCCCAAGTGAGTCAACATGGGACTGTAAGACCCTATTTCATCACATCCTCGTGAACACTAGTGAAGTAATTCCTCTAAGCTGGTAAACAGCCACCTGATCCATTGACACAAACAACAAAATTCAGGATGTTTCTCATCTCAAGTTATCCCAGGTTGCCCTCCTTCTTACCCCTCTCCTATAGTAAATCCTTTGTTCAATCAATTATTTGTCTTATAGTTATCTCTTAACAGAGAGAAGCAGAACAACTAAGGTGAATTCTGTCTCTCAGTGGGATGGATCCACTAGTGCTAGAGCAAGATATGGTCTAGGAAGGCAGGAAAGGAATATGACACGGAGAGGAGAAAATACAGGAACCTCAACCAAATCCCACTGTTAGGTAAGTCAAGTGGAAGAAGTGTCCTTATTTCCTGCTAAACATCTCTTTATATTTATCTATTCATTTACTCATGCATTCACAGATTCATTCCATTAATCAGTCATGCAATATTGATGTGGTACTTTCTATGGCCATCCACTGTACCCATAATTAAGAATTAGATCAAGCAAGTGTACCCTCATGGCACTTAGCGCTAATAGTGGAGAAAATAAGAAACAGGCACATAAAACATAATTTCACTTCTGCATGTTGCACAGCACATGGTTGACATTCAGTTACAAGCAATTGCCAAGGGAAAGCTGCAGAAATTCATGGCAATCAGTAGAGCTCAGCTCAGTGGGGAGACAGTGGAACCAGAGAACAGCAAGACCTTGGGTCAAATTTGGTTGGGCTGAGAAAAGGGAGAGTATCGTCAGTGAGGGAAACTGAGCAAAGAATGGAGTGCACGTGGCACCTACAGGAGAAGGGAAGGAAAGCCAAAGAGTGTGAATAGAGGACTCATAAATAGATGATACTAGGAGAAAAGATGAGAAAAAAAATGCTGGGACCAGGTTGGACGGCCTCACATGGCAACATGAGTCTCCATCACTAATGAGACATGCTGACGACCTCTGACCCCAACCTCCCCAGCCTCCCCACCCCCATACTATGGTCCCTGCTATTAGGTGCCAGAGAAGAGGGCTCTGCAAATATTTAGCCAGAGCACTCCCTAAAGAAACCCATACATTCTGACTTCACAAAATACTTCCCAGTGCATTTTATTCAAGAGGCTTTGAAAGGGCATAAGATAACAGTTCATATAAAGCAGATTCTGATTTTTTACATGTAAATGAGAATCAAACAGAGCCCCCAAATGAATATGCAAAATTAAAGCCAACTAACTCTGAAATATCCAATACTGGCCAAAACTGGGCGATAAACAGACTCCAGGGCTTGTTGGTCCAGCCAGAGCAGCAAATTCTATTTTCTTAAACAGAAGCATACACTAACTCATTTCACTCAGACACAAACTCAATAACTGTCAGAAAATAACCAGGAGTTTTGCCTTGTTTTTTTGGCAATGATTTGATGCTAGGTGCCTGCAGAGAGAGTTTTATAACTAAAACATGCTTGCTATTGCCAAATAGACTTTGGCACACAGGCTAATGCAATATTTATCATATGCCATTTAAAGTGAGCTGAAAAGATAAATGTATGGTACATTCACAGCACACACAGCAGCGGCATCAGTATTAATGTGATCGCCTTTGCTAACCTGCAAACTGGTTTTCTACTCAGACAAAATTAGCGTAGCTCCACCCTAAGGCGCACATGGACACAAAGAGAGAAAATTTGTTCATAAAGCAAGTATCTGGGACAGGATAGGTTGTTCGGAAAATCCGCTAAATGCCAAAGAGTTGGTTTTTCACTTTCTGTGTCTTCAGTCAGGAAAAATCCTCCATGGCCTGTATTATCATAAAGGCTTCAAAATCATTTATTATAAGCCAGACTTTTTTTTAAGCTCAAAGAAAAACTTGCCTTAAATTATTTGCAGAAAAAAAGTGGAGTATGTACAATTATTTAATTGTACTCAAATAGTAACAACAAATCACATTTACTGAATGCTTACTATATGCCATCTTCCGTGCGAGAATGTCAATACATTACCTGATTTAATCTTCATAGTTAGTCCCCGAGGTAGATAGATACTATCACCATCCCTGTGTTAGACATGATGCAGCTGAGGCACAAATAACTCCAGACTTTGTACAAAGTCACAGAGCCAGTGAGTAGTACGGTGGGACCTCAAACCCAGGCAGCCAGATTTTAGAGCTCCTCTATTAGACTAGATATTACACTAATCTACTTTTACAAGAAAAGAGCAACATGAGAGCTTCGAATTTATTTCCCTCTGACAAAGACAACTGCCCACAAGTACCTTGTGGCCTGTTTCTATGATAATGCATAGCGTAAAAAGCAGGGACTTGGGAACCAACCAGGGTGGAATTCAGCTTCTAATCCTGCCACCACTGTGACCTTGAACAAATGACAAACTATATATCATTTAATTTCCCTGTTTGCAAAATCCGAATGACATTCCCTACCTTGCAGGGTTGTAGTAAGGATTAGGGATAATGAACACAGAGAAAGATGCCTGATGCATAGTAGTTGCTCAGTAAGTAGCATAATAATAATAACGATAATGTTCAATGATCACTCTATCATAATGTTCTTTGTAATCTTTTTGGTCCTCATCTAGGGCAAGGTGAGGGAACCAGTGGGGGTTATGTGATGGAATAGCTGGGACATCAAGGCAGCTGTGGACACAGAGCCCTGGGTTTCCTCATTTTCAAAAGACAATCAGGGCTCCAGTCCATTGAACTAAACCCTGACCCAGAGAAAATGATAAACACCTGGAGAAGGGGACGAAGGTCTCATTTTCTAAAGGCTACTGTCTCTTAAAGATCTTAAAGGGGACCTTTTAAAGGTCCTCTACCTGGAACTCTGCAGGAGATGGCTGACTGAGTATGCCACTAACTGATGAATTCATTCACCTCAGAGCTGTGTCAGCTTCACACATGAACATAACAAAGGACTGTCTTTCCAAATTACGAGCTCTCAACTGGCAGTCATTGAAAATAAACACCCATTGTGATGATCTGAAAATGAATAGAGTGGTGATGTCCGTTCTGGCATTTTTGAGAATCCCTGTTTTCAGCATGTGGATCATCAACTACTGATCTTTTCTTTTCTTTTTTTTGGTTTAGAAGTCTGGGCTGGCAGGCCTGGGCAGGGTGGCTCACACCTGAAATCCTACCCCTTTGGGAGGCTGAGACAGAAGGATTGCTTGAGACCAGGAGTTCGAGACCATCCTGAGCAACAAACCAGACCTTGTCTCTACAAAAAATAAAAAATAATAATAAAAAAATAAAACCAGAAGAGCTCTCAAAAATTTAGTAGCATTTACATACATTTGAGTATGTAAATGGGCTGATAAATGACTCCTAAAATATTTTTCAAGATGGATGCAAATGGAACGTACCTGCTGGGATGTCAGTGGCGTTAATGGTGAGATGTGCGAAAGGCTGAGTTTCAGGCTTGCCCCTCTTGGCCAGATCCAACCATGAACCGTCCACCATAGCTGAAGATGAGAGAAACCGTATTAGCCCAAAGAGTAGTGACCCTGTGGGATTTCAAATAGTCATAGAGATCCACACTTACCTTTCTCTGCTCTGATATGTTGGGATCCAACAATATGTTGTAATTCCTGAAATAGAAAGGAAAAAGAATCTTATTTATAAACTCATTCTGTCCTTAAGGCAGTAAGAATTCAAGTCTGTTAGACATGCAACAAGTTAACACTCTTTTTCTTCAAAAGATGCCATAAGTGCATAGGCAGTGAAATTCCTCCGTGTTCTAGGTAGCCATGAAGGGAAGTTCATCCCAAAGAATTGGTTGTTGATGTGCTTAAAAATTAGACCACACACACCATCAAATAAAATACTCTGGACAATAAAAGGAAATAAATGACACTGTAAATTATAAAACATGGAATAATTAGGAATAATTAAAAATCTGTAGCAGGTACACAAATGGAGATGAAGTTAACTAGGAAAATAACAATTACCCAGAATATATGACCCTCTTAAATCTTCCGGGAGGCCCTTTTTATGTCTGTTTCATTAGTGAATTCCTGTTATAACACTAAAGCTCAGCTCAAAGGAAAGAGAATGATGCCTAGCTCCCAGTTGTTAATTTTTTATTTTAAAATCACAGTGCATTTAAAGTATTACATGGACGTCTAAAAGCCTTCAGAGTACCAATAATTAACTTAAAATATGGCCACAAATAGAGGTTTAGAAGCAGAAGCCAGAAAAAGAAAGAACTTGAGTACATAAAGAGCATAGGCAATTGCATATCTCAATTTGAGCCTCGAGAATAAAGGATCAAATAGGTAACCACATGCCCACTTGAATCCAGATGTTAGCCAATGTTAACTATCACAACTTAGACACAGTAAGTGGAATGGATGAAAGCTCAGGCTTTCACCTTGGTTCAAATCCCTGCATAACGGAGGACATTAACAACATCCCTATCACAGGATGGTTGTGAAGCTGGAAGGAAATAATGCACGTAGACACTCGGCAGAGTGCTGAGTAAATTCCTATCCAGATACCAGAGAAGCTCTGAAGAGAATCCTAATTTCTCTGTTACCGGGACAACCATTCATGGTAACCATTCCCCCCACCCCATGATGTTTAAAGATAGACTACATAGCTTAAGTTCTTTGAGTATTTGGAGAAAAGGGCTTTGAAATAGATTGGAGAGATAGAGAGATAGCTAGAGAGATAGAGGCAATAACATAACATCACCTGTTATCAGCTGGAAGCGTTCTGGAGATAAGGTAACATTTATTCTTCTCTCTCCCTTCAGGACCTCCAAAGGAGACAGCACAGCTGTCTTCAGTTACCTACTCTAAAGTCCTAAAGTCACAGTGTGGCTGATTGTTAGAAAGAAACCATAGGGGCCTATCCCAGGCCACATCTGCCCTTGCCTAGCCCCAGGGCACTGCACCACACAGCTCTGGAGGCACCGTTTGCAGGGAGGGTAGTCTAGGCACACGGCAGCCCCTTTTGAGTTGAGCGGCCGGTATTAAGCTCTTCCCCACTCCTGCTGATCTCCAGCCTCCCAAGTTTTTTCCAAGACCTTCAGATTCTCAATGGTGCTCGATTTCTGGAATTTTCTGATTTTGTCTTTCCTGCGTTCACAGGAGATTTATATATACACAGTGTATCTTTGTACATTGTACATAACTTTGTACGCTTATATATACAATGTATCTTTATACATTGCATATATTTTTACATATACATAGTTATATACACACACACACACAAAATATATCTTTATACATTGTGTATATCTTTACATACTTATATATAACAATGTATCTTTACCTGAGTACTGGCTCCCAAAGATTGGAAGAAGAACCTTGGTGACAGAGTAATTCATAGATTTAAAGCTACCAGCCATATTCCTTCTAGCTCTGATCTGCCTCGCCACCAGAGGAGAGAAGGAGGGAAGGAGGAAGCAAGGCTAAGTATGGCATATATCTAAAAATGCCTGTGTCATGATTTTCTACACAAACACACTTATTACCGAGAAAAACAAAGAAAACATATTTGTCCGAGTCAATGGTTCTCAAACTCGAGCATGCATGCATCACCACCTCCTGGAGGGCATGCTAAACCACAGACCACTGGGACCAGCCTCAGTTTCTAATCCAGCAGATTCAGAGTCAGGCCTGAAAATCTGCATTTCTAACAGGTGAGCTGGTGCTGCTGGCCTGGGGCCTCATTTGACAATGACAATCCCTTTCACATCCCAAAAGACTCGCAGATGGGCAAACTGGAGGTTTTCTTGAAGCCTGAGACCCAGGCCAAAGAAGCGGTGGATTCGAGCCACTGATTAAACGGGCAGGAAAAGTTCATTCTCTCCCACTTGGGAATGACCTTTCCTTGCCCATCTAATTAGTACCTTCTAGGTCAGAGCTGCCACAGACCCATTTTGTTACAAGAAAATTCAAAGATCAGCACCTCTCAGAAGCACTTTCAAAGTCTGCTTAAACCAAAACAAAAAAGCCTTCATGACCCAGGATGAATTAAAACTCTAGGTAGAGAGCGAGGAGGCAATGCTCCTCTCATGTTATACCTGTTGGGTATCCAGGAACTGCAATTCCCCTCAGAAACCCTGCAGGGAAGTCACAGTGTGAAAGGGGGCCACATCACATGTCTACAGCCTCAGGTTACCAAAAAAAAAAGATTCCCAATATCTGTATCTCCACCCTAGCTTTTTTCTTTTTAAATAGGGACAGGGTCTCATTGTTGCCCAGGCTAGAGTACAGTGGCATGATCATAGCTCACTGCAACCTGGCTCAAGTGATCCTCCTTCCTCAGCCTGCTGACCAGGTGGGTCTATAGGCATGCGCCACCATACCTGGCTAATATTTTACTTTTTCTACATGGGGGTCTCTCTGTGTGGCCCAGGCTAATCTCAAACTCCTGGCCTCAAGTGATCCTTCCCCCTCAGCCTCCCAAAGTGCTGGGATGACAAGTATGGGCCACCACACCCAGCCCACCTCCACTTTCTGAACTCTAGGATCATTGTTCTTTATGTGCATAGATATTCATTCTACACACAACATTCTTCAAAAACTATGCTTTTAGGGTATCTCCCAGACCTGGGACTATAAGTAAATTTTTGTAGGCAGAACCTCATGCATTCCAGTGGGGAACCTGACTGCACTCTAGAGCCACCCAGGAAGCTTTGAGGGTACGTTATACCCTGGCCCCAAGCCCAGCCAGGCTAACTAACCCAATTAGTCTGATCTTGACTTAGTAGTTTTTAAAGATGCTCTTAGGTGAGTCTAACATGGAGCAGGCATTGAGAAACATTATTACTAATTGAGTGTTCCCATGAATAGTTGTTTGGTAACATATCTATTTAGTCAAAGGTTTATTACATTCTCACAACTTGCATACATATTGTATATATTGAAAATTAAATAACCTCTTACATGTATAGACAATAAAATACTTCCCTTATTTGATTTTTGTTGGAATCTGAGGCCAGGTGACTGTTACTGTTAGGTAAACAGTGGGTGACTCCGGCCCTCCTGGGGACAAAGGCAGACGCCCAGAGTAATTGTCACATCTGAGGGAGAAGGCAACACCCCACCAATCTGCCTGTCAAAACTTAGCACACCAACTGCAAAAGGATGCAGAGGGTTCCCTAGCCATGAGCCAAGCAGCACAGGCACGATAGGGTCTGGAAGGGAACCTAGAACAACCTAAGGCTAATTATCATGTCATTAGCTAAAATCTACATTGCGGTTCACCCACCCATATGGGCTTTCAGAAAGGCTCATGGGAGATCCACATGCGTAGTAAGACTCAGGTTATATAACTCCAAACTCTCCATCAAAGTGACATGGTGACGTCTGAACCACGAGGAGGGCCCAATCCAGACACTATAAAATAAGACCCCAGACCATAACCAAGGCCCTTTGTTTCAACAGGGGGTCCATTCATTGTCCATGGCAAACGTATCTTGCTCTGTGAACCAATCTTGTCCTTCTTCAACAAACTTTGTTTCATGCTTGTCTTGCTTTTGGTGTATCTGGTCATTCTTTGGCCAAGAGCACACCAAGAACAGAGAACAGATTACAACCCAATATTACTAACCTCATTTTTCAGACTGAGAAATGGAGGCAAAGAGAGAATAAGAATTCATTTAATAAAGCTGGGACTTAAACCTCTGCCTTCTAGAGCTATATGTCCATACGCTTTGCAAGACATCATCATCAAATTCATTCCAAAAAGCTGGGACAAAATGCCAGTTGCCCGCCCTGTAACCCTGAGACCCTGCCTGCAGTAGGAACTCTGAAAAGGGGGTTCCCCTTAACTGGGCCTCTGGCTCCTGGCGACCTGGAGATCTGACAGAAAGGAGCCTACACACCAGGAAACGTGGTCTCAGAATTCCCAGAGGCTTCAGAAAACAACTGGCTCAGAACTGGCCAAGCCCTGCTCAAGGCTTGGCTGGAGAACCCCCCAAACCGAGGCCTGCAGGCCCTACAGATAAGGGGCACTGGATCTCCAAACACGACCCCATCGAGTTCACTCCGCAGAGCAGGAGCCACTCCATTTCATCATGTTCTCAAAGATCAGACACTTTGCCATATACATCCCAAGCACGGATTTTTCCTGAATGCCCCCTAATATTTTTCATTTTCAGGATTATAGGAACCCTTCTGAAGATGAAGCCAAACTTCACTGCAACTGACAAATTCCATTTATTTTCGAAGCTTTGCGTTTACATTTATTTTTGTCCACATTAGTCTTCTACATCTGTCAGATTCACTAGAGTGCTTTTAGATTTCTAGAGTTCTTTTACTAAATCTTATCATTCAGATGTTGTTTCTGGTTTCTTTGAATTCAGAGAGTTCTGATAATCTAATTTTGGGAAAACACTACAAAGGAACATCCTAACTCCTTTCTTCTGAACAAATTATTCAGATGAAAGAGATCTTTAAAAAAAAATGCATGCGTTTCATCTTATTTTAAGCCAGCTGTAAATTAATAAAAACCAGTTAGTGAAATGTCTGAATAAACATCCAATGCAATCCTATGTTACCTACGCTATCAGGATGCCCACAGATTTGCATGAAGAAGCGCAGGTAGCTTTGACACATCTTCCAGCAAACAGCCTGGAGCAGAAGCCCCAAACAGTTTCCGGGGAGGAAGCTGTACAAAGAACACTCCCTGGGTTCTTCTCTTGGCTAAGAGCCATTAGCAACCTTTCCTAAAGAGAACACGATGGCCTGCTCCCCAGGAAGATCTGTGATCTGTCTTCTCAGAATCCATCGTATCCATCATCTGTTAGGACAGCTATGATCATTACCTACCATAAGTTACTAAGAAAATTCACATGAATGAACAAACTTATTAACTTATTTACGGTCACACTGTAACAAGTAGGCCTTTAAGCAAATTTATACGTTTTTAGATAAGGATAATTTGAGCCTAAATTATGATAGCTTCATTTAACCCTTCAAAACAAGACAGAAAAGGAAAACCGAACTACTGGTAGGCAACCAAAGAAACTGCTGCCAGTTCGAGGACAAAAGAAACCCTCTGACATACTGCCACCTAGTGGATGCTGCCTGACATTGCCAAGCCTGGAACACTTCGACAGCTAGCCTTTTGCAGATTTGAAACCCCAACACAAAAATGAGGATGAGGAAATTACGCAATGTTTCTTTTCATCTTCTCATTGTGGCATCTTTCTGTTTAGGCTGCATTAACTTTTCATCTTTGCTGTCAGAATGCATTTGAACAGACAGGAAAACAACCGACATGATTTGTTTTAATCTCAACTTTTACTTAACTTGTAGAAAAATGTTAGGGTTACACAATTTCTCCTCCAGGAAACAAAGTACACAAAAGATCAATGCGATTGTGTAACTATGGTCTCTAGTACCGCCTCTCTCCAACTTCTCCTGAACTCAACACCAAGAAGTGCAATTACCAGTCACACTATAGCGAAAACTTAAGAAAGTGTAAAGCTTGTCTTCCTTCAGACACTTGAACATCTTTCCAAACGTTTTAGAATCTTTTGCCAAACATAGGGAGGGGGGAAACATCCCATAGTTGGCTCAGTCTTGATAAGTTGGGGCCACTTAGGAGACAGTGTACTGTATAAGAATAAATACAAACACTTAGGAGTGCTTTCAACTTCTTTGAAAAGTTATGGGAATTTTACTTCAGGTAATTTAAACATTCACAGCAAACACTAAACCCCCCTTTGCAAACTGGGATGAATAACTGCCCCAAACAAGACTTTGATAACAATCCAATCCAGGAGTGAATGTTATTAAATTGGTCTTAAGTTTGTTTGACTGCAGTGTTTTCATCTTACAAAATAATATAAATAGATTTAAGCCTCAACTGAGGACATTCCCAGTTACCAAGATACCCTGAAAAGATCAAGTGGCTGGAATCTGGGTTTATCAGACTGAAAATCCCACCTGTGTATTGTGCTGTCAGTCGTACGGTCCATGTAGTGTCTGTCAATCAGAGCATGGAAGAAGGAATTTGTACAGCCAGGTGCTCTGGAAATCACTGGCACCAGCTCATAGCTGGGGTCTCAGGTGGCTGGCTGCCTCCCTCTGCAGTACCAGCAAGCAGCTGCAGAGACATCTGGCTGGTTGAACAAGGATTTAACACCCCGTTTGCCAGATATAATACTGGGTTCATACACTTGTTAACATATGTAATGCATTCATTTTAACATCTTAATGATACCCCTCATGTAATTCTTCTCCAACCTAGTTACAAGAATAGTGCATTCATCAGCCCAGTTAGCACGTGAATGCCACACATGGATTATTTCTGAAAATGAATAGCCAGTTTCCAATTCCTGCAGAGCAGTCCAGCAGACTTCCCCCTTGTAAATAGCTCAGAAATCCATCCCCTCCTCTCCAGCCTAGGTACCTGCTGCCTTCCTTCAAGTTTTCATCATTTCTCATTAGCATTATAATAATTGTAATTATTCCTCCCTACCCCTTCTCCTAATCTCCTGCCCTCATCAAATGGATCCATTGCTGCTGGAGATAGTAACATAAAGTACACAGAGGAGCCTGCCCCTTTTCTTCTTAAAGCCTTCCAGGGGCTGACTGCAGACTTCAGAAACAAGTTCAAGTTCCTTACCAGAGCTTATAAGGCCCTGCACGACCTATATGATCTCATGATGTAATAAAAATATAAAATTGGTCTTCATCCCAGGTTCCTGGCACAGAGCTTCTAAAACCCTTGAAATTTCCAGATTGATAGGTGTGATGGAAGCATCCTTTGTTATTCATAATAAGCCCCTTCCAACCTTACCAGAGTTTATGCTCATGAGGTGACTCTTGGAGAATGGAAGTTAGTTGCCAGAGGAACCAACCACGTGATTAGAGAACTGTAACTTTTGGCGCCCACACCCCCATCCCACCTCTGTCCCAGAAGTAGAGAGGCGCTGGATGTTGACACCAATCACCAATGGCCAATGATTTAATCAGCATGCCTCTGTAATGAAGCCTCTATAAAATCCCTAAACAACGGGTGTCAGAGCACTTCCAAGCTGGCGAACACCTCAACGCACGGGAGGGTGGAGTGCCCTGAGAGGCACTGCTCCACCAGCCTCCCCCTGCCCACACCTGGCCCTGTGTGTCTCCTAATAGTAAGTAAAGTGCTCTACTGAGTTCTACAAGCCATTCAACAATATTATGGAACTTTAGGAGGGGGATGGTGGGAACCCCCAATTTGTAGCTGGTCTGTCAGAAGTACAGGTAACAAACAACCTGGGACTTGTGACTAGCATCTGAAGTGGGACAGTCTTATGAGACTGAGCCCTCAACCCGTGAAGGCTGTGCTAACTCACAGTGGCTAATGGCATAACTGAATTGCAGAACACCCGATTGGCAGCCAAAGAATTGGAGAGCTGCTTCGTGTGAAGAAAACCCACACACATTTGTTGTCAGTAGATTTCATTTAGCCTGGTTACCATTCCAGGCTCTCCTGCTATTCCTCCCCTGTATCCCAAACCCCACTACCCCTAAGGACACTCTGAGACACCACAAGTTCCAGCCCCATGAGAGTTCTCCCTGCCAGAATCCAGCCCTCCTGTTCATGCAGACTTTTGCACACACTGCTGCATCAGAAAGATGCCTTAATGTTTGATCAGTATCTCATCTTTAATTGCAAAGCTTTGATTTCCATGGCATTTTTTTGTGTACAGGGCACAGAAAGAGTAGCCATCAGGTGTTGTGCAGCAACTAAAGAGATAGGATTTAGAATGGCTGTCTCCACCTCTCACTATCCTCCCTCTCCTAAAGCTCACACTGACCTCTTAATCCCAGGGAGAACACTTGCTATGCACCTGGATGGAGCAGGTGACCCTCAGTTCCCTATTAAGAATCAGTGGTGACAGCTCAAAAATGCCCCAAAGCAAAGAACTGTGAGTGGGAGCCATTGAGCAGTGTGTTGCCTAAATATATATTATAAAAGATCACGGGGGGTGGGGGGTTGTCCTTCTCAGCCCAGGTTCCTTACAGCAGAGCCCTGCAAGGCACCAGCAGAGGAGAGGACAGCAGTACTGGGGAAGGAGAAAAGGCAGCTCCTCACTGTTTCCAAGGTTGAGGGGACATGAGGTGGGTGAGGGGTCCAGCGGCCCAGCAAGTAGATGAGGAGGGGAGAAGGTAGACGCAGCATAGACCCCACTAATCCTGAAGGTAAAAGCCATCTCCAACTTGGATTTGTAACTTTACATTTGACCCTCATAATTCTTTATTTTTTACATAAAACTAGCTGCTAAAAAATACTCCCAAAGCCAAAGTCTTCTCCACAAGGATTCTACACACCCCACACCACCACCTCACTCTTAACCTCCTACCTCTTCACCTCCTGAGTCAGCGGCCACCATCCCATCCCATCTGTGGAAATTCTCAGTGAAGAACTTCACCAAGATGTGAGTTAGTCTCCTCCTACCCTAGACACGGTCACCGGCAGACCATTTCTTCAAAGGAAGAGCTGATTGGAAAAGACACATCTTTGCAGCCAGCTAATGGACTCTACCCGCCAAAGGGCTACAGAATAGTGTGTCCTTGTTTTTGTAAAACAGAGTGATGCTTTTCCTGGCAGCGTGATGGGTATGCTGGGAATAGAAAATTAGTTTTTATTGTTTAACCTTCATGGTTTAAATGAGGAAGCTTCTGCTACAGTTAAAGGTCCCCTTGGGTTTTCATAAAGTAGCCTTATGACAGCAATATTAGTCTTCATAAAGAGCCCAATTTCAAAATGTCTAACACTACGCTACTCGTTAAAAAAGTTTAATCTAAGGGTTTGGCAGAGTAACTGCAGTGTGGCATCTTGGGCTAACTGTGCTATTTACCATGTCTCTGTTTTCCTCTGCCACTTGAAAAAGAATAATGCCACCTTGCATTGGCGGTGCTTTCTACGTTTGCAAAGCCTCATCTCCTCTGCTAAGGATGAGACCAAAAAGGGAACAGAGAGGTACCAGGCCAGCTGCTATAGACAAATGAGGCCAGGAAGGGAAGGGCCAAGACTGCCAGTGAATAAGGACCCCCAGCCCAAGGTCCCTCATGTCTTCATGCTCCAAAGGGGGAAGAAGCTGCCCTCTCGGAAAAGCAAGAGAGCACCACGCTTGTGAGTGACCTCCATATGGCTAGCTTCTGGCCATATTAAACAACCAGCCACCCGAGGACACCAAGGGCAAAGGTAGGCACAGATCACTCACTTATTCCTTGAACTCCTTCTTTACACTTTTGTAGAGCACCAGCTATATGCCGGCCATGGGGCTGGAAAGGAAACACCACACAGTCCCCGTCCTTGGAAAGCTCTCGTCTGAGTGAGCCCAACCCCAGGCCCGTGTGGTTAGTGCTGTTACAAGAAGCCCTGGGTATGCCCGGGAGGGATCCTGACTGCACAAGCAGACGCAGGCCTCAGTGGGGCCCTCCTTCAGGAACTAATGCCTGAGATGAATTTTGAAAGACAATTAGAAAACTGACTACACAAAGAAGGGTCTAGAATGGCATCTAAAGCGCTATGCGCAAAGGCTCTCATCCATTCATCCACGCACTCAATGAAGCTTATTGCTGACTGGTAGGGGTCAGACCTCCTGTGTTGCTAAGGATGCCGCGTTCCCAGGACAGACATCCTCACGGCCCTCGTGTGCTTACTGACCACAGCAGAGAGGCAGAGTGGAGGGAAGGTGCAGCCGGGTTGGGGATGTTCCAGCACTGCAGTATGGTGGGGCTGATGACATGGAGCACTCAGGGGATGGGCCTGGAGAGACGGGGGTGGGGACGAGGCTTTCTAGAATACAGAGAACTTTGTGCTGCATGTTCAGGGGCGCACACTTCATCCTGACAACTGCAGGGATCCACTGAAGGATATTTCAAGGAGAAAAGTAAGTGACATGTTCAGATATGCATTTTTGAAGTCACTCAGCTTTGGAGAGGATGGGCCAGAGGCAGGAGACCACAGACAGGGAGGCCAGTTGCAATGACCCAGGCAAGCAATGACGGTGGCCTAAATTAAAGTGACCACTTTGGTGAATAGAGTAGAAAGAATACTTGAAGGTTTTGTAAGGAGGTCAAATTCACAGGATGGGGTAAGGTGAAGAGCTATTGAGTAAAAGTAAATGACCATCTTCAGCTTCTGGTTTGGGGTGGTGGAGATGATGGCACCGACATTCACCGTGAAAGAGCAGATCCAAGGAGAAGTAGCTGTGGGCACTGAGTTCTGAGTTCATTCAAACTTTCTGATCAATATGAGCCTTAAGGGTATAATTATTATTTTTACTACTGTTGCTATCACCACCATCACCACCACTACCTAGTGCTCTTGAAAGGCGAAGGTTGAGGACTGGGGTAGCACCCTCGTGACGAGGAAACTAAGTGAAAAAGGAACTCTTACAGACTCTGAACTTCAAAAAGTTCAAGCAAACTTGAACCGGTCAAGTCATTTCAGTTGTCTGGTCATTTCAGATACAGACAGTCTCTACAATTTCCAAGACCCACCTTTTCCACACTACACAGGCTTGATCCAACTTTTCAAATTTAGTCGCTTCATTCACAAATGGCTTTCTGTCCACCAGTGGCTCTCATCTCTCCCTAGGATGCCTTGAAAAAGACAGAAGGTCACTCCTCAACTACCAAATCAGAATCTTTGGTGATACATCTGGGAACCTTTTCTTTTCTTTTCTTTTCTTTTCTTTTCTTTTCTTTTCTTTTCTTTTCTTTTCTTTTCTTTTCTCTTTTCTTTTCTTTTTTTTAAACAAGAGCCCCTGAGTTTGTCTTAAGAGCCAGCAGGTTTGGGAAACACTGCTCTAGGACACATCCTCCTCTCCAGTGACACAGGCTGCACCTCTCCTAGGATACTCTACTCCTGGTAGAACAATCCAATCTATTCTTTCTCCTCATGCTCCCAACCAAGGCTCTTCAGTTTCATCCACTTCTGGAATCTTAGCCCAAGGTCTCAGGCCACATAGTGAATGCTCTTCTTTCAGACACATCTCTCTAGCTGTTTCGTTAAAGATGTCAACCCAGAATATTTTTTCTTCCATCTGGGCTATTTGTAGCACAAAGATAAGCCTACCTCAGACATCAGCACTCACTGGTATTACTAACTTCCCTCTTGCCAACCCTCCCACCTCCTACCTTCTTCCCTGGGTCTCCTGAGACTGAGTACACAACCAGTTGCTTAATATTGGGCAAAAGACAGTAGATGGCCTTGGTTTTGTAGGAAAACTCTGTGGGTCTTACTTCAGCTTTCCCATAAAGACAGCTTTTATAAATGCTAAATGTGATTGGGGTTGAATTGCAGTTCCCAAAACTGTTATGGCAAACAGAGACGAAATCCTATTGGAAAACCACTACATGACTAACATCTTGACTTGGGAACATCAGTGCCCCAAAACCCAAGATTCCTTGTGGGTTCATGAGAAACTTTCCTGGGACATATACTCTTGTATACAAAGACAATGAATGGGGTTTAATTACCCCCTCCCTTTTTTAAAACTAAAAAGCAAATAAGAAATAATGGCTGTATAACAACTTCAATGATTACAATTTCACAAGTAGTTACAATCTACTTAAATGTTAATTGATTTCTTATTTAGTTTAAAAACAGGAATGGGCTTTTTACAATAACGGAAATTGGAATTCTAAGGGATTGGCTTTACATATGGAGAAAACACAATCACTTAATTGATTACCTTTCTGATTTTTAATTAATATCCTGCACCTACAAAATCTAGCAAACACTGCGCAAGTGACAATCAAGGTTTATTCAATGATCACAGATGAATATGTCTAAACAGACCTTTGAAACTTTCTCAAAAAGATGAATGATTTAAATCTACTTTTAAATTTCTCTTTCTCTCTCTTTTGCAATCTAAATAATCTGAAAGTATTTTAACCTTTAGAAAATACAATCTTGACTATTAAGATTTTTTATAGGCTTGCATATTCTCAGAGTTAACTCTTGCTCATATAGTGAGTCCACTTTCCTACCTAAATAGAGTTTAGTGAATACCACGGACTGCTCATTGTCCCCTAATATTCATCCTCTCCTTTTTCCCTGTTAGTTAGAGGCCACCCCCTTCCTCGAGCTTTGTGTGTAAATGGCCTCTCAGCTGGAGACTATGCTGTCCAGCCTGCCTCGCAGCAAGATTTGATCTTTTGAGCAACTTCCAGCCAATATGATGCTACTGGAAGTGACATCTGGACTCCCAGGTACAGTCTTCACCTTTTCCTTTACCCTCCCCCTGTCTAGAAATGACAACAACAAAGACGCCAATTTGGACACAGAGATGAAAGGTACACATTGAGGATGGAGGAGTGTCCCTACCAGCCCTGGGCAGCTCACCTCTGGATTATTTTGTGAGCGAGAAAAACCTTCTTATTTAGTTCAATGCATTTACGAATTACCCAGCTCAGACTATACCAACAGCGACTATTGCACTGAGGATCAAAGCACTGCAAATCTTTGGGCACACTGTCCCTAATACCGGAGGATATTGTGCAATTTACATTATGAATTCTGAAGGAAATGCCCAAGTATGTACTGACCCTTAAGGAATAAAAAAGAGTATCAGGTAAGAATGAAGCGTTTGATAAATACGGCTCTCTGGTCTTTCTCCCCATGTTTCAGTAAGTCTTTAGAGCTGCAGTTCCCAACCCTGGGCTGCAGCCCACTACCTGTTAGGAACCAGTTGGCTCATCATGGCCTGAGCCCTGAGCTCTACCTCCCCCGTCTTGGAAAAATTGTCTTCCATGAAACCAGTCCCTGGTGTCAAAAAGGTTGGGGACCACTGCTTGAGATGCTCAGAGGCATGCACTCCAGAAAATGGTTTGTCAAGGATATGCCAACAAGATAACTTATCGGTAGTCATTACAGTATTGTCATTGGCTTTTCATATTCTGGAGTGAAATTAGAGAGTTTTATAAAATTCAACTTACAGAGAGAGCCAGACTCATGATTTTAGCTCACATTATAAGCCAGCCTCTATACAGTTACAGGCTATGGAAAGGCAAAGAAACCTGAAGGAAATGTGACCAAAGTGGGAAGTTTAACTGGAGACAACTTCTACCAAAAATTAACCTGTATTATTATTGTATTATTATTAACATATTGAAGCATTATTGCCTCAGGTTATAATATTCATAATTATCAATTTTAGCACTGGTAAGACATCAGATCAATGACAGCCAGGTTTATAAGGTTCTGAATGGCTTTTAGTTGGTTGATGTCCTATTTTTGCCAAAAATATTAGTTTACAGAGTTCAATGTAATCAATCGTTTATTTTTCTTTTATTCATTGATTTCTGAGACATTAGGTGTGATATATTCAAATGTGAACAAAATAGCTATAGTCCTTGTCCTGATGGACTTGGTAGCTTCATTCCATGACCTCTTAATATTTTTGACTGTGCACCTCTATTAGGGACACAATTTTAATGCTTTCAAAAGTACATATTTATTTATTTAAATAAAATCGCTCCTGTAGGTTATGTACATTGCAAAATATTTACTGAAACACAGCTTTTAAAAGCTAATATTAAAAAATAAATACACAGATACGTTCCCATGCTTCCTTCCCACATCCTAGGGGATCATCTTGAAAGCACTGAACATCCCATTTTGGAGAACAAACTGATTTGTGTAATTTGTATATTGATCTCTCTCCTGCATATCATTCTTTAAATACCATTGTAAGTAAATTTCAGGAGTTTTTTACAAACAGGTATGCAATATGAAATCAACAACCTGGCAGTCTAAAGTCAAATGGAGTTATAGCTTGAGTACTCAGAATGTATAGTTAGTATGTAAAAGATGGTTTTCCACTGAGGCTGTCCAGGAGGTCTGAGGGCTAAGTGTCCTCCCTGCCATGTGAGGCAGTTCTCATTAGGGTCTGAGCTCACTATTCCCTTTCTACCCTCCTGGCTGGCAGAAGCTAGGGAGGCTGCCAAAACTGGAAACAAGAATCGCTTTATAAATCAGACACCATATTTGTACTAGTGTTTTCTTTATTGTCACAGACTGTTATGATAGACTTTATAAATTGTGGTTGGTAGAGTTGGATCACTGGGAGGCTTTCAGAGTTCTGTGCTAAAGGGGGGGGAAAAGCCAAGCAAACCCAGCCACAAACAAAAAAAGGGGAAAAAAACAGCATTACATGTCTGACCAAAGACGGGCTGGGTAAACACCACTTTTTGCACACATATAATGTGATATTGTGCTTATGTCTGGTATCTGTTACCACTGGATGGGTTGATCTCTCAATAATGATTGCAACCACAGATGTAATTTTGTTTTACGGGTTAACTCAATATCTATGTTAGAACTAGAACTAAGATACAAACCTACTTATGAATGCCTAATGCATCTACCCTATTTTCAGCACTGGCAAGAGAAATGAGAAATTTGATGATTTTGGCAAGATTTGTAGAATGTCACATTAACCAATAATCCTCATCAAAGGATAACACATTTGGCAAATCCTTATTTGACTAGGGTAAGAAAAGCATAAATCCTTGGGTATAAGAGAAGATATGGCAATGTGCCTAGCACAGTATGAGCGCTTAGTGGACATTGGTTGATTCTAATGATAAGGTATGTCTAAGGCTCGTCTCCTTCCTAAAGATCTTGTCTGGGGGAGGAAAGGGCATCTTTTACCTCCAAACACACATTGGTATATTATAACAGCTCCTTATTCTGAAAAAAGAATTACTTATATGTAATATTACCCATGCAAAAAGGTTAAGATCCTATAGTACAACAAAATCAAATGTGAAATTTACGAAATAAAGTTCTACTTATCCTGTGAGTCGTAAAAATCTATTAGTACAATTAAGACTACTTGCTCTTATTAAGAGTAGTTAATTATTCTTGCCTGCCCACAAATCTTTCTCCTTCCCGCTTGCCAGATACTGAATTTCTCATCATTAGTATTACTCATGTGGAATGAGACACTACGTCTCCAAAAGGCTCTTACAATAACGAAAACTATGAGTGGAATCTTTCATTCAGGTTTTCTAATTATTGTTTGAAATGCGGACAGCTAATGATTATTACTTATTAATTTTAACAAATTGATTTATTTTATTTTGCCTACGGCCTTTCACTTTTCCTTTTGAATTTTCCTAAGTATACAGTCATATCACAAGCAAATTCCACCTTCTTTTCTCCATATGTATTTTCTTATGTCCTTCTGCTGTGTAATCACATTAGCTAGCATCTTCAGAACAACAATAAATAGTGTGGGTATGGTGGGTATCTTTGTTTTGTTCCTAACTTTAAGAAACCTTTTTCATCAGCCACTAACTTTTAGTTTGAGATATTTTTAATAACATCAAGAATCCATCTGGTTCTGTTTTCTGATGGATTTTAAACAAGAGAAATAGATACAAAATTCTGTCAGTCACTTTTCAGGATCTATGAGATGATAATATGTTTTTCTCCTTTGATCTGTTGGGATCGAACCATTCTTGCATGCTCATAAATCAATGTTAATGGTATCTGTTCTTAATATTATTTGTTTTCAAAACGATCTTCGCTAATATTGCATACTGATTGTAACACAAGAATCTCAAAGAATAATCTTTAAGGATCAGGACACCAGTGAAATTAAAAGTTGGTCTCTTCATTTTAAAGAGACACAGTATGAGCCAATCTAAACAGAAAATAAGGAAACAATCATTTGCCTAACCAGAATTACCATAACAGGGGTAATTTTGAACTAATATATTACCTCTAGTATATGTAAATTGCTGTTTATAGACAGAATAATCAGTATTTGAGAGATAAGCTTCACTCATGGGGTAAAAAGCAGAGTGATGAAAACGAAATACAAAACAGACCAATGAAAATGAATAGGTTAGCAGAATTGCTGTTGCTATAGATCAAAAATTATAAGATAAAAAGATTAGTGAATTTAAAGCCACATTTTAAAATATACACTTACTGCATAAAGCTAAGCACCTATACACTAATTATAACGAGAAAGTAATTTTCATAAGCAATGTGCTTTCTTATAGATGTTAGAGTAATATGTACTTCATTGATTTGGTGATGTATATTTTTTTACATTTTAGAATTTCTGAAATTAAAATGCAACCCAGAATCTGTGATAACCATATTTAATTTTCTAGTCAGCTTTTTTTTCTTAGTGATACATGAAACAGTAAAGTAGGCTAAAAATTGGTGGTATCTTAGATTTGATAAAATGCAGCAAATCTCGACAATAAGGATGTTATAGACATTTACCTTTATTAGCTGGTTTTACAAAACAGCTCCATCTCCCTACCTCCACCTCTGACCCATCCTCTTTTTTAAAAAATGCTATCACTGTATGTAGATTTTTAAAAATTAGTTTAAAAATTTAGTTCAGATTTAAGGGCTTTGAGAACTTCAGAATGAATTTGCTCTGGAATGCTCAGATAGAGGTTGGGATGCATAGGTGTATGCATGAATACATGCAACGTGCGTGCAGGTAGGCAGTCCACACAGGTGTTTTGCACTGGAGTCACTGTTTGGGGTCTATCCAGTTTTTGGTGGAGTCAGTAAATAAAATAATTCCAAGCCTACACAATTGTCAGGTGGCTTTGTTCAGGAAAGTAAAACAGGGAGTTATTACAGTGTTTTTTGATTGGAGTTGTCAGTATAAAAGAAGTTGTTGGTATTCTCTGCCTCTATGTCCTCTCTTGTCACCCAGCTCTCCCAGAAAATGAGAAAACGGACACAGAATTTCCACCTCACCCAGGACATCACTCTCTGCTCTGCTTACTCACCTCCTCACCACAGATGAAAACAAAGTAACAGTTACAATTGCTTCTCAACAGAGTCCTGGGTCAACAGATGTGGAATAGGAGATTCCACCATTACAAAACCAAATGTAAAGGAAATAGCTCCCAGAAAGTCGTATGAACGGAGGGGAAGGTTTTCAGGTCAGGGGATTCAAACTAGCAAACTGACCCATAGACTATCCACAAGCTACCTTTGTCCTCCTTTCAAGTACTAATTTAAATCCATCCTCTTAAAAAGAAAAAAGAAAAGGAAGAAAAGAACATTTGCGTGAACGTCTCAGGTCCCCATAATCCGCCACTACCACCTTCAAAAGAATTCTGCTAACCTCTTTAAAACACTCCCTTTAGCTCTTTTACAAATTATCAAAGTAAAAAGAACAGAGTCAACAGCACTTAGCCAGTTTTAATTTTCAGTATTGGTAGAGTCAGCAAGGGCCCTTGACTTATCAACCTCAGTGTGGACTGACCTTTTGCACAGCTCCTTGAAAGGCCTGTTTAATTCTCCTACACGAGTCCGGTATTAATTTTGTGTCTTGACTCTCCAGAGTTGTGTCTTGCAAATCTGCATTTTCATGGAGTCTCAAAATTCTATAAATGCAGTGAGTGCCATCTTCTGATATTCTATTAGGATCCATCTGAGAGGGGAAAAAGTAAGGATGTTAGAGTGGTTATCATTAGACATTCTGCTGCTTTAAAAAATATGACTTAAGAACAAATAATTCATTCACTTCAAGTTTTTATGTCCCTGACGATTAATAGGTAGTACAATTACCCCTGAATTGGTGAAAACATTGACTTTTTTCCCCCTTTTTATGGGAGTGTAAGTGCAATTAACATGCATAGATTGTGTAGTGGTGAAGTCAAGGCTTTTAGCGTATTCATCACCGAAACAATGGACATTGTACCCATGAGGTAATTTCTTCTAATTCATTTTGATGAGTAGCTGACTATCATCCACCGCACAAAGCGCAGTTAGTCGGTTCAGTCGTGGGCTAACACCAAAAGTACACACATGTGATGCATGGAGGAAATTCTCAAAATTGTCTGACAACATAAAAGTGCTGAGAGGGGAGGGACATAAAGGAAGTCACCTGTGGTCATTGCAGGTAGAGAAACTGTTTTGTATTTAAGTCATTTGCAACATACTAGATGGGATTATGAAGCCCACTTGGATATTCAAATCATGAAGCCTACATAAATCAGGCGAAATTAGCATCATCTTTAACTACCCCATTTGCCCGGCCTTTTCCCCTAATCAGTGTATATTTTAATCAGCTACAGAAGGGAGAGAGAAATTCATTTCTTAGCTCCAAACAAAACCTGAAGCCAGAAGCATGATTTCTCTTTTTGTTGAACCTCTCACCAGTGTTTCTCAACCTAGAGTGGTACATCTATTAGGGGTGTTTGGGAATATGTGCAGGTACTTGGTGGCACATTGGGATGGGCAGGCTGCATGGGCAGGTCATGTAGATATGTACTGGGGATGTTAAGACTCTTGTGATGTAAGTTATTGTCCCACCTAAAATGTCCCCATCAAGGTATTAGCTGATTGCCTGGTTAGCACGTGTCCAGCACAAGCGTTCCCTTAAGCACTACTCTTTAAATCGTCTGCCTGCTCCTCCCCGGGCTCTGACAAGCCTTTGTAGTGGTTTCAGATGCCAAATAAAGGTTAGTGATAATTAGCTATCAGTTGTTTTAATAATAATAGTTTAACTTGTCCTCTTTTTTCAAATATTCAAGGTATGTCATATTCATTTGCTTATTAGTAGGTACAAACTAGATGGGAAAAAAGGAAAAATACATAAGTTTACAATAACCAAAATTCAATACAAATTAATACCAAGTCTCTCTTTCCTTGGTCTAATTATCTTTTAAAAAGTAACCAGAAAGGTGTGCTAGTTCATTAACCAACCATCAGAAATAAACTGGAAAGTAGCCTATCTACTGAAAGATGTAGATAGCCTATCTACATCTGAAATTCTCAAAAATGAAATGATAGCCTTTTAGCCGACGTGCAGCCACTGACACAGATTTTATATTCTAGTCTGGCAAATGTAAGAATTATCAATAATCATGGGAGAGATACCACCATGAAGCAAAACTACTTGCAATCCATAGTTATGTTTCATATTTTCTTTAGAATAACCAGTACAAGTCAGAATATGTGAGTTTTATCTAAGGAAAACTTTCAATCGCACAGTTTTGGTTTTTTTTTAAAGCCTCACTTACGCCAATAAGTTTCCCACAAGACCAGAAAAGCCTCGACAACTGATAGATAGGAAGGGTCATTGCGTTCAGACCTCAGGAAAGAAGAAATGCAGAGGCCTCAGTTGGCTCACCACCAGAAAACTGCTGAGCTAGAGGAACAATGTGGCCTGAGTGGGGAAATGCCTGGGGACCCTAAAATTGGTTAAGCTTGAGTTCCAACAACAAGCCTTCTAACAAAAGCAGCAGTCCCGCATATTCTTGGTACTCAAAGTGTAGTCTAACCAGCAGCATCCTGGGCTCTCTGGGAGCTTGTTAGAAATGTAGAATCTTGGCCCAGGCTGGGTGGCTCAAGCCTGTAATCCTAGCACTCTGGGAGGCCAAGGCGGGTGGATCGCTCAAGGTCAGGAGTTTGAAACCAGCCTGAGCAAGAGTGAGACCCGTCTCTAATAAAAATAGAAAGAAAATTAATTGGACACCTAAAAATATATAGAAAAAATTAGCCGGGCATGGTGGCACATGCCTGTAGTCGCAGCTACTCAGGAGGCTGAGGTAGGAGGATTGCTCGAGTCCAGGAGTTTGAAGTTGCTGTGAGCTAGGCTGATGCCACAGCACTCTAGCCCGGGCAACAGAGTGAGACCCTCAAAAAAAAAAATGTAGAATCTCTGCCTAGGAATCTGCATTTTAACCAGACCCCAAGTGGTTCTTACGCACATTAAAGTTTGAGAAGCAGCACTTTAAAATGTCAACTATACAAATATAGATTTTCTGCTATTAAAATTACTCCAAATTTCCCTGGACACCAATTTTAAAATTTTTTCACAAGTATCACCAATCAGTAGAAACTACTGAAAACAGTTAATAACGGTTAATGATTTGATGCGAATAACTTCAATGCAAAGATTTTATCCCTTTTCTCTTAAAAAATGCCAATGTCCAGATCCCACGCCCACCCCACCCTACACCTTCCCACCCCCCACCAGCCAGTTTCATCAACATCCCCAAGGGTAGGTCCACTTGTAGACATTTTCCCAATGACTTCAAATGCAAATGCACAGTTAAGAGCCACTGTTTTGGAAGGCAAAAGCTAAAGTATGCATAAAACCTCAAATTGTTTTTCCCAGAAGAAATCAAGAATGCATGGCATAATTAGTTTTAATATACTCATTAATTTTCTTTACTTAGGGATCACATATTAGAAATTTATTTTCAGCCAGTGGCGGTGGCTCATGCCTGTAATCCTAGAACTCTGGGAGGCCAAGGTGGGAGAATCACTCGAAGTCAGGAGTTCAAGACCAGCCTGAGCAACAGTGAGACCCCGTCTCTACTAAAAAAATAGAAAAAATTAGCCCAGCAACTAAAAATAGAAACAAAAAATTAGCCAGGCGTGGTGGCTCACGCCTGTAGTCCCAGCTACTCAGGAGGCTGAGACAGGAGGATCCCTTGAGCCCAGGAGTTTGAGGTTGCTGTGAGCTAGGCTGATGCCATGGCACTCTAGTCCAGGAAACAGAGTGAGACTCTGTCTTAAAAAAAAAAAAAAGAAATTTATTTTTAACCTATAATCAAATATCTTTCTCATTCTTGCAGTTCTCATTTCCTGAAAATGGAGACCAGGAGACAAGGAAGGAACAGAGGTTTGGAGGTACAAGGTCAACCACACGCAAAAGAAAATGAGAACTTCTACTGCTATGGCCTCCAGGCTGAAGAAACTGCAGGGCAGGGAGCCAGATTGGTGCTGGACACTCCACAATGCTCATCAAGTGACTGAACGATTGTATCTCCTCCCCCAACAACCTATCTCCTGGTAAACAGCAATCTGGTTGGACGCTTTGAATGACTGAAATGTTACACTAGTTTAGCTACTATTTTGATAATTTACATATTAAAAATTAGAAACGGACATATTTGTGGTGCTGCAAATCACTGGAAAAGCCTTCTCAGTAAATTAAACGTGCCAGGCTCTGGGCCAGATGCTACAAGTAAAGTAGTGAGCAAAGCAGGCTATACCTTCATGGCACGCACATTCAACTGAGGAACACAGAAATTCACAAAAAAATCACGGTAAACTGAGTTATAAAATGGATTCACTGTGCCTAGACACGTCTGAAAACATTAAATAAATCCTGAGTATCTGATTTTAAATGGACATTTAAAACGCATTTATCAGATGAGATAGTGCCTATGAGATAAACTCAGTCTTTTTTTTTTTCCTTAGACTTCCTTGAAACCTAATCGTTTGTAGGGTTCAATGAGGCAGGATGCTTGACATTTGTGTACTTCGTTATCTGTTTTTTCGAGCAGGCAGCCTGCGCACCTCGACATCTGATTTTCAGTAGTGACTGCTGTCGTGGGTGACAGCCAGCGAGGCTGGTTGGTGCACATTGGGGAATTAAGGGAAGAACTTAAAAGAGCAAAAGATCTAGAGTTTTCTGAAAAGCTTATCTTACAGCTAAACTCTAAACTTTGAACATGGTTATACCAATGTTAAAAACACACACACAAATTTTACAAACAACTTTTTGAAAGGGTTTCTTTTTTCTTTGTAAACCGAAGCATGGATACTATGTGGTAAATATATAGCACAAGCCACATGCTATTTTCTCTTTGGCAGGATGGTGGAGAAAAACCCAATCTACACTGGATCTAGTGCATATATTTTTTTTAAAAAAATCTAGGCACAGGCAATCTGTAAACATTCAGGAGGCTGATTCATTTTTAACCGTTCAAACATGAGTTGAAAAGGGAAAAATTTTTTAAATAGTCACTGTGATTTTTACACTATTCTGGGCATTCTTCTAAGTGCATTTAAAACTGAATTAAACCACTTTTTCTTGAGGATGTACATACCTTCTCCCCCTCACCCTTTAAACAAAAACAATAAAACTGGCTCCTTTTATTTTTTTTTTTTTACTGTAAACTACAAACATGCTACCTAATACACATTATTTCATTCTCATTCAAGTGCATTCAGAAACCCCAAGTAGTTGATCCATAACATTAGTGGAAATCAAACAGCTACCATTTCTTACTTGGTACCAAGTTCTAATCCAAAGGAGCTGACATAAGTGAAAATGTTAAATCAGTGGCAGGTCAAATTGAGTCTATTCTTTTAGCTAGATCTTTGAAAGAAGGCCTCTAACTCATATAAAAGTAGAAAGAATTGCAAAATGAATTCCCACATCAGCTTTCACTATTATCAATGGTTGGCAAATCTTGTTTCATCTATAAGCAACCACTTCCCTACGCCCTGCCCTCGCCACCAATTATTTTGAAACAAACTCCAGACATCATAGCATTTTATTTGTAATGATTTTACAATGTATCTCTAAATGATTAGGGCTCCTTTAGGTAACAAAGGATACAATACCAAGTAAAATACAACCAGATCTAGCTGTGTAGCCATAGGAACACATTGCTCCTGATATTACTTGTTTACTGAAGAAGATGGCCCTTTAAAAATGTAGTGCAAACTTGAGTTCAAAATAATGGCTACAATATTTTGCATAAGTCTTAGGAAAATCCAGTTGTCATGGTATTCAGGAAAACTGTACCCAAAATCTGATGACATTAAATTCTCCAAATGAGAAATTTCCAGCGAGGCTTGCTAACGCATATGTTTACTTTGGAAAAAGGTTTTGAGTGTTTCACTATTATCCATGTGACATCAAGATTGCTAAGTGATGACAGGTGATCATCAGAACGATCATAGGTGCTCATCAGAAGGCCAGACCTCTCAGCTCACCTGACCATTGAAAATTTCTTTGGGAAAGCTGAATAACTGTAACAAGAACCCAGCAGGTCACACTTTCCTACACGGCTATGCCACCAATTTCCATGGCTCCTGACAAGCTAAAGCTGTTCATGGTTCCTAGAACTCCTTCACTCCCAACTGCTCTTTCAATGCTGAACACTCACTTCACTATTACCAGAACGAAAATGCCATATCCATAAGGTGTTAGGAAAGATGAAAAGTGAAGAACTACTGCATCTTGGGTCCTTTTTCTGAATGCTGCTCTCTGGTTTCACTGAGAATTTTAACAATCTTTGGTGAGAGGCCCCTCCACCATGCACACAGTAGGTGGACATGGTGTGTTGAATAAATGATTCTTAACTCATATTCCATAGCATTTAATAGGGCCCTGCACAATGCAGACACTCAATGCACAAACATTAGATGAGGTAATTAACAAAATGCTGGATGGGAAAATGGATAAATCATTAATTTTTTTTACCACAACATACTCTCATGGAAGAAAAACATTTAGTCACTTTCATATAGGCTTGTGTAATCTATGTTGCAAGTAAACAAACAACTCAAGAAATGTCTTTTTAGAAAAAACAATTCTTTCAATGGGTAAAGATTATTTTTAAATGCAAATGAAAGTCAAATGCTTTATGAAGTATTGCTCATAGCATTTCTACTTTCTAGTCCATAATCATACTAGTTCTATAAAATGCAAAGTAGTGGATAATGTATACTTAACAACAAGTCTATGATTAAAAGTAACGGAGTTCAAGACACTGGCACATGGCAAAAACCCATACTATCCAAGCAATGCCGTGTTTTGATGCATCCAGTTTGGTTTAGTAATCACCTTTGAATCTGAAAACGAATGAAGTCCAAACCCAACTTTCTTTTCCCATAAAAAAAAATGCACAGTCAGCCCCCCACTTCCTCTGAGAAAGAGTTCACAGCACCAGACAAGAATATTTGAATGAATCCAACCGGCTGCACTGCAATTTCCAAGAAAACACAAAAGCATAACCGCCAGAAAGCATAATATTACAAATTTACCCCTTCCTTTCTACTATCTCCCTGCAGTTCGGAGCTGTGGTGCAAAATCTCTTCATCTTTTCCGAAGGTTGGTTTTTTGCTAGATTGTAGTGAGGCTGTGCCATCATCAGACACACCTTGCTTCCTTCCTCCACCCACCTCCCTGGAAGGCACGTGGGGCAGTCCCTGTTCCTTCACCCCGCGCGAGCGGAGCCCCACAGGACAAAGCAGAAGCAGCAGTAGCAGAGCCCCTGTCCTGAGCCCAGGCGCCTCTGGTCGCGCTAAGTCATTCTGCCCATCGGGTGACCTGGGCATCCGGACCGCGCGCACCGCGACCTTCCGCTCCACACGCACCCGCAGCACTGCGGCCCAGAACACACCTGCAAAGAAGCCAGGCCCAGAGACCAACATCCACCAGGTGGTGGGCGGGAAGGGAAGGCGGCGCTCATTTTTTTTTTCCTACAGGAGCAGAAGTTGGTTCTGAACTTCAAGTGAGAAACTGCAGGGGGAAGAAAGTGTGCGGTCACTTCCAGAAGAGGTGAGAGGCCAATGCTGTTTCCGGGCAGTGGGGACCAAACCCATCCTCCGGCCCGGGGAGCGCAGCGCCAGCGCGCAGCAGGGCAGGGGTGCGTGCGCCGAGAAGGGGCGAGCGCGCCAGGCTGTCCCGGGCCCGAAGTTTCCTCCCTTAGAGTCACTTTCCCCTCCAGAGTCTGCAAGATCTGAGGAGCCGAGCACTGCGGCCAGACTCGGTTTCCTACAGGCGCGGGAGGCGCGAGACGGGTGGGGAGGCGGCCACTCACCTGCGCTCTGAAGTAGAGGAACAGGGCGACGCTGCACACGACCTGGCCCAGCCCCAGCCCCAGGAGGGCCACGAACATGGAACGCGAGGCGGCGGGCGGCGGGTGCGGGGCGGGCGGCGCGGGCGGCGGGGCGTGCAGGGGGCTCTCGTGCGGGGCTCCCGAGCCGCCACCGCCCATGTCGTCGGAGCCGCGCAGGTACTTGGTGTAGTCTCGGCTGGCGCGGCGCATGGCGCTCGGCCCGCTGCTCGGGCGCTCTCCTCCCTGGCGCTCCCTCCCCGTCTCGTCCGCCTGCGGCCAGCTCCACAGGCTGCGGCGGGGCCGGCGCGGGGCCAGGCGGGGCCTCGACGTGGGGCGCTGACTTGGAGCCCGGCGGTGGCTCCTGGGGCGCGCGGGCGAGCGGGCAGGGCGCCCGGCAGCCCCAACTCTTATAAAGCGCGCGGAGAGGGCGGCCCTGGGAGCCAATCAGCCCCGGGCGAGGCTGCCTCTTCCACTCCCACCTCTGGGTCCCCTTCCTTCCTTTGGCCCTCCCGCCCTGGCTCTGTCGTCGGAGGGCCTCCTCCCCATCAGGGCCCTCAGCGGGGGAGGCTGTGGGTTGTCCCATCGGTTCCAGACTCCACTCGCCCATCCTCAGCTGCCTTTCTGGAGGTCCAAGGGATGCGCTGGGGAAGATCGGATGCGCCTGTTGGGAAAGGATAAGGGTTGCATCGGGGCAGTTCACGTCCCTGAGCCTCAGTTTCTTCCCTAGGATTTAGAAGGTTGGATTTGATGATATCGGAAGATGCTTTCTATCTGCACACATACCCCCCCCCTCCCAAAAAAGAAAAAAATTCAGCAAGGAACATCCTCAGGGATCTTGAGGGTTTGGCCTCGGTCTTGGTTCCAAATATAGCTTCCCAGAAAATTTTGAAAAATTTGGACAATTCCAGAAACCCCTTCCCAGCTTCAAAATGGCTTTGAGTGAAGCAGATCTTGAACTTGAACGTGGCAGCAGAGAGCCTATAGACACCAAGTCCGACTTTATGAAAAATAACACAGTGCAGAGAAAAGGGTGAAGGGGCATGCAGCCAGAAGCAGGCAACCCAGGAGGGCTCATCCAACAGTCAGGAAAGACAGAGGTTACACAAAGCTGATGGTATAGTTTAGTGTTAGCTTCATTGCTAAAGAAATGTTTCCAGAGCTTTTTAAAAGCCCCTTTTCAGTTTTGTGGCCCTTTGTGAGAAAATGAAAATATTAACATTGCTCACAAGTTATGATACATCTTCAGAAGGAAAGAGGGGAGGCGCTGGCCAATTAAAACACCCATAAATCTTAGGATGTTTCCACTTTGCTATTAATACAGTCAGCCCACAACATCCATGGGTTCCACATCCTTGGATTCAGCCAACCACAGATCAAAAATACTTGGGGCAAAAAAAAAAAATGGATAGTTGTGTCTGGACTGAACATGTATAGACTTTTTTCCTCTTGTCATTGCCTAAACAATATACTACAACAATTATTTACGTAGCATTTACATTGTATTAGGTATTATAAATAATCTAGAGATGATTTAAAATATACACAAGGATTGCATATGTTATATGCAAATACTATGATAAGGGACTTGAGCATCCATGGATTTTGGCATCTGCGAGGAGGGGGTTGGTGGTGTCCTGGAACCAAGTCTCCATCAATACCAAGGGATGACTGTACTTTTTTGTTTTGTATCTTCTTTCTGCCTAATTCTCTAATGAGCCCTTCTATAGGCAAGACTCCTCACAAATGACACATCTCTGAGTTATTAAATCTTGTGTTCTAAATTAAACACTTAGACCTCAGTACATGTTGAAGAAGAACGACTAGGTTGGATTACAAAAAGCACCCATACAAAGGAAATGATTTGTTCAAATACAGAAATGCCTTTAGCATTTGTATATGTATGAATATCTAGTTTGATAGGCAAAAGGAAAAACAAAAACAATCTTCAAATTCTAACATAGGAACAATTAACTTTAATCTTCTACTCCTGCAGTCCCCAACCTTCAGGCAGCAAACCATACAGGTCTGTGGACTATTAGGAACCAAGCCGCAGAGCAGGAGGTGAGCGGCAGTCCAGCCAGAGACACTTCATCTGTATTTATAGCCGCTCTGCATCGCTGGCATCACCGCCTGAGCTCCGCCTGCTGTCAGATGAGCAGGGGCATTAGATTCTGCATTATGGTGGGTTGTATAATTATTTCATCATATATTATAATGTAATGATAATAGAAATAAAGTGCACAATAAATGTAATGTGCTTGAATCATCCTGAAACCATCTCCCCCCTCCCCATCCATGGAAAAATTGTCTTCCGTAAAATTGGTCTCTGGTATCAAAAAGGCTGGGGACCCCTGTTCTACTCCATGCAGTCCTTGGCCTCTTCCTACTTTTGTTTGTTCATTAACTTTGAGAAGTAGGCCTGTTTTTTTCTTGCCCCCACTCCTCTTCCTCCTCGTCCTCTTCCTTTTTCTTCTTTCTCATTCAGGAAGCAATCCTAAATTTCTTTCTTCTTGTAAATCTTTATCAGGATCAAAGATTTTTCAAATGTGTTATAACGACTAAACTCACAATGACTTTACTGCAGCCCCTTAACCATTCTTTTAAATGAATTCTTTATACAACAATATTTTATACGTGGTTTCTATTCCTTGACATCTTGATCCTGAGGTTATAGGAAGGTCTCTCAAATCTCTGAATCATTATTTTATTTACTGATTCCACCAAAAACTGCATGGACCCCAAACAGTGACTCCAGTGCAAAACACCTGTGTGCACTGCCTACCTGCACGCACGTTGCATGTATTCATGCATACACCTATGCATCCCAACCTCTATCTGAGCATTCCAGAGCAAATTCATTCTGAAGTTCTCAAAGCCCTTAAATCTGGATTAAATTTTTAAACTAATTTTTAAAAATCCACATATAGTGATAGCATTTTTTATGCTTGACTCAGGTATATGGGACCATATGTTACATTCCTACATACCTCTTCATATGACATTCCTATTGCTTGGCAGCTGTTTTCCACTAGGACTCCAGCGATGCCATCCCCTTGTCATGGGAACTCCACTGATGGCCCACTTGCTGCTCCTTTAAAGGTAACATATCTTTCTTGCCCATTTATCTATTTATTCATTTGTCACATTCCACTCCCAGTTAATAGGTAAGCCCCATATGTTCATGGACTTTTTCTGTATTATTCACCTCTATAACTTCACCACTCCCTAGAATGTTGCCTGGTACAGTAAGTGCACAGTATATGCTTGCTGAATAAAAAATGACTGAAGGAGTCTTCAAAGCCTCTGCCCCTCTCCAAGTCCAAGCCACACTGTTTCTCACCTGAATAAATCCCATCTGCTAACTGATGCCACTACCTCCAGTCTTGCTTGCCCCTGAACGGTTCTGTACACACTGATCAGGATTTTTTTTTTTAAAAAAAGCAAAACTATATATCATTTCCATACTCACAATCTTTTAATAGTTTCTAATTGCTGTTGTTATAAAGTCTAAACTCTGGAGAATAAAAACTTGATGGTCCTACACAAGCTGTCTTAAGACTCCTTTTCTGTGTCATCTTCAAATGCTACCCTTACCTGGAGTGCACTTCTGTCTCCCACACCTGGATAAATCTCCTACTTGTCCTTCCTCTCTCAGCTCAAATGTCACTTCTCTAGAAGTCTCTCTCTGCTCCCCTAACCCAGGGTGGCTCCCTCTGTTTTATGTTCCCCTGACACCCCTAATTTCTCCTACCACACGATACTTGTGCATCTTCACTCACTGTACAGATCCATCAGTGAGAACCCACCATATGTATACAGCACCAAGCTGGGTCCTAGGAACCTGGGGATCAAGATAGAGCATGGGGCTTACACTTTCACAGGAAAAAGATATTGAACAAATCATCACACAAACAATTAACGAAACTATGACGGGCACTTTGAAGGCAAAGTGCAAGTACAATGGGAACTTTACGATAATAATGAAGCCTAAACCTATTTTGGGGAGTCAAAGAAGGCTCTGAGGCAAAGATAATGATTAAACCCAATCCCAGAGTGACAGCTACCCAGGCAGAAAGAGACCAGGGGGCTACTGTAAGCAGAGGATGATTGTGTTATCATAATTGTTTATTTAACATGTCTTCCCAGGTGCACATGTCTGTCTTATTTACTATAAATGTATTACTATGTTTATGATTTTAATAATATATCAACTAATCAACTAAATCATTATCAAAATCATAAGATGGTTAGGTTGAAGCCTGGTAATCTAATAGATAGTAAGAGATTCCAAGACCCAGAACAAAGTTGAAGGTTCAAAATTTATGTCAATAGTCAACTGTAAACAACACAATGATTAGATCAACATTCCTCAAAGTATATTTCCTAGTACCTTAGTGTGCTAGGGCAGAATTCTTTTGCACTCAAATGACTATTTATTGGCTTATGTAGCTGAAAAATACAGGGTTAGGTCTATATTCAGGCATGGCTGGATAGAAGCCTGCATTAAAGTGCAGACATGAGAAAGATGAGGGATTGATGCTGCACCGAGGAGCAGGCAAACATTACATAATAGTTCACTATCAGTCATTTTGCTAGATCAGCCATTTTCAAAGCTTTTAGTCTTGGGATTCCTTTACATTCTTAAGAGTTGTTGAGGGCACCAAGAGCTTTTATTGATGTGAGTTACAATTATAAATAATTGGCATCATAGAAACCCAAACTTAGAAAGTTTTAACATATTAGCATGCTAACATAATATTAATAGTAATATACTTTTATAAGAATTTATAATAATTTTATACTGTTACTTTATTTAAAAAAAACATATTTTCAAAAAAAGGAAAACTAGGAAGAAGAGTGACACTGTTTTACATTTTTTCAAATCTCTTTACTGTCCAGTTTGATAGAGCAGCACATCCACTTCTGTACTTATTCTGTTACAATACTGCATGTCACCCAGCCTCTACAAAACTCCATTGTACACTCATGAGTGATGAGAATGAAAAAGGAAATAATGCCTTAATATTATTATGAAATACTTTTCATTTTGCAGAACTCCTGAAAGGATCTCAGAGATTCTTAACGATTTCCAGGCCTTTGAAAACGTCAGTGAGTCCAGCCTGGTTGGCCCCCGGAACGGTTCTATACACACCAAGCAGGATTTCCACTGTTACTGGAAATTCATGAAAAAAACACAAGGATGGTCCATGGTCAGATTAGATTGGAAAACACTGTGTTGAACAAAATTAGTCATTTTTATTTAGTGCAGATCTTATTAGTGGCCTTAATGTACAAATGTATATAGTAAATCTCTAGAAAAGGGATTTGGTATTTAGAGTTTTCCAAACATTTTTTCTTTTTTTCTTCACATACATACTAAGGGTTTAAGCAACAATATTTCGTAAAAACTAGGGGAGAGAGACTTGTAGAACACAAATGGATGGTACAATACAAGCAGCCAAAGTGTAGTTAAAATAGTAGTCAGGGGACATTCAGGGACAAGGAATAGAAAGAGGAGGAACAAGGGACAAGACATGGAGAATGTTGAAAATGGTGACAAATCAGAGGAAGGTATTTGGATTCCATTCTGAACCATCGTGCTGGCCATATGAGATGTGTCCATAGAGTTGCAGTTTGCAGTCCTTACCAGGACTTCAAGGAGCCCCTAAGACCTCACTGGCCCATTGATCATTCTCAAGCTCCCCTTCGAGGCTTGTGCCATTTTCTAGTTCCTACTTCCTTTATTACTTCCTCTTCCTCCCCAGCCTCACACTTTTTGACCCAGCAACACAGAGCAACTTGCACCTCCCGTTTCTTACCTCTATACCTTTGGTGATTCAGTCTCTTCTGCCAGGATTGCCCTTCCCTGACTTTTTCACCTGACTCCTGGCTTATTTTCAAACATTCAGTAAGGCCCTTCCTGTTTATGAAGCTTTCTTGGTACTTCTACCTAGGTTGGGAGCTACTTCTCTATAATTCTTTATTATACTATGTGCCTCTGTTATCATAGCTCTGAGGCTTCATTTCATAATCTTTAATATATTTCTTTATTTCATCTACTAGACTGCAAGCTCCTTGAGGGCAGTCATTAGTTTTGTATTCCTACTGCCTTAACACAATGCTTAATGATTGTTTGTAAAATTAATGAACAAGTTAAAGAATAAAATAAATGTTTCTGGCATTCCTGTAACAGAAGCCTAGACTGGAGAGAAGAAAAAATGTTAAAGAAGAAAATGCCAGGGTCCCCAAATAATGTCACTCTGTGAATACATTGATAGCCTGACTTAACTAGGAAAACATACAGCAAACTTACAGGTGTATTAAATGCTAGATAATGAGGAGGAATACTGCTTGTATTTTTAATGCTAATTTTGTGAAATTTTAATGTCAAGCTATAGAACTTAAGAAAACTTGAACTTGAGTGGCCTTCAGATCTTATGTAATTATCTATAGTAGCAGCTCTCAAAATTTTTATTTCAGGACCTCTTTATTCTTAAATCAGGAGCCATCAAAAAGCTTTTTAATATGGCTTATAGCTCTCAATATTTACCATATTAGAAATTGAAACAAAAATTATTCACTCATTTGAGGTAGCAGCATGTAATATTTTATTAAAAATAACTATATTTTGAAAAATGAAAATATTAGTAAAAAACGTTGCATTGTTCATTTTTTCAAATCCCTTTAATAGAAGACAATTCTATTTTCCTGTCTGCTTTTGTGCTAAATCTGTTGTGATATATTGTTTTTCCCAAAGTGTATGAAGAAAATGTAACTTTACACAAACATGTAGTTAGAAAGGGGAGGAATATTTTAATTGCCTTTCCAGGTAATTGTCGGGTTCTTCTTTTCTACTGCACCAAAACTCAACAGGGTCATTTCTTAACCATTAGTGGCACTACCGAATCTAAAATTATTAGTGCTGTTTTCCTACTCTGCTACAATACCATCCATTATTCTATCTTGCTCTTTAAATGAATCTCTTACCCAGGAATGATTTTGTATCATCAGACATTGGTCATTTGGAAAATATGGCCTCACTGAGTTCCACAGATCTTCCAAATGTTGACACATTTCACTATGCAATGCCCACTCTACTAAGTGAAGTATCAAAGAATGGAAAAACAAGCACCACATGTACTCACATCAAATTGGTATTAATTGATCAACACTTACGTGCACACATAGTAGTAACATTTATAGGGTGTTGGGCAGATGGGAGGGGGGAAGGGATGGGTATATACACACCTAATGGGTGTGGTGTGCACTGTCTAGGGGACGGACATGCTTGAAGCTCTGACCCAGGCGGGACAAAGGCAATATGTGTAACCTAAACATTTGTACCCCCGTAATATGTTGAAATAAAAAGAAAACCTGCATTCACACAATACTGTCACTGATTTCATCAGGAAAATCTTTAGTACTAGGAAGCTAATTTCAGAGTGGCAGAAGTTTTCCCAAATTCTAATTTTTCACTGAATTGTATCATTGACAACAAGTGCTGTCAATCGTTTTCCTTAATTTGACAGGCTCACTATATTTATTTTTCAGGCAATATCCACCAAATACCCAAGTCTGACAAGTACAGTTTACCTGTCTTTCGTTCAGCCCACGACTCAATCACAGGCGTGCTTCACAACCGCCACTGCACTTAGTTATGTGCTTCAATGCGCACTTCCCATTTTACCCCACAGGCTATTAAAAAGGTGTCTATTCAAGTGCCAGTATTTGATAAAAAATAGTTTTTATTGCTCTATCAAGGACATTCTTAAGTGAAACTGGCTTTAAAAAAAAAACTCTGAAATGTGTAGCAGTGAAGAACACAATGACTACTAATATAGTTTCTGTGTCAACTGTACTTGATTTGCACTATTTTACCTGTCAGTACAGATGTGTACACAGGTAAAAAAATAAATAAATAAAAGCAAATTATGATCTTAGTATTGCTACAGATAGCCTGGATCTTGAGGATCTTCTGAATGGACCTCAAGGACCCCAAGGGTCTGAGGACCACACTTTGGGAAACACTAATCTATTGGATGGAGGCATTTTTTGGCAAAGCTGTGCACAGTGCAACCTAGTTCTAGTAGACATGGTAAATAGTCAAAAGAAGGTCTTGGGGTCATTGAAATCTGAGGATCATGAAGCATGGAAGAAAGTCCCATAGTCCAGAGAAAGAAAAGGCCGAGGGAAAAGGAGGGGTGTTAGAGTTGAGAAACTCTGAGCAATGGGCCACTGCCGGGGTCCCTCCCTGTGCCAAGTCCTGGTGTCTGTTTTTCACCGTGGGTCTCCAGGATTGCTTCTCACCTGGATCACTGCATATTTTTTTTTTTTTTGAGTCTCTAAAAGAGAATCTGTTTCCTTGCCTTTCCCAGCTTCTGGAGGCTGCCTGTAGTCGTTGGCTCGTAGCCCCTTCCTTCATCTTCAAAGTTCATCACTGCATTCTCTGATTTCCATTTCTGTCTCTTTACATCTTCATTCTGACTCTACTTATGTCTTTCTCTTACAAGGACCATTGTGATTGCATTGGGCCCACTCAAACAATCCAGACTCACCTCCCCATCTCAAGATCCTTAACTTTATCACATATACAAAGTCCCTTCTGCCATATAAGGTAATATATTCACAGATTCTGAGGTTTAGGATGTGGACATCTTGGAGCAGAGCATTCATTGGCCTACTACAATGTAGGAAAGGCCCTGGGTTCCTCACCATTCCTTGTTAATTTACTTCACCTTGACCTCAACTCTTCAAATTAAATCCTTTTCAGTTAAGTCCCTTGGATTTCCCACCTATTTTCTGCCAGGACCCTGTATGATATACTTGCTAAATCTGAAGCCGATTACAACTAATTTATAAGCATGGGTATTATAAAATGCATGTGCATCCTTCATGCTAATAACAATTTTTTAAATACGTATAACCATGATAATAAGTACATGAAAGTATCTTACTCTGCGTCAGCCCACAACCTTATAAATCTGGTGTACTTAGTCTTTTTTACTCACCAGTTCTTCTTTTATCACTTCTTCCTTCTCTAAGTGTTCCTGCCTCTTCTGATCTCAGGGCCAGGCTATTTCTGCTCACTGACGACCCAGTGAAACCTCTCACCTAGGTCTGGCCTCCCTAAAAATCTAACCGAGCATTCCCATTACCTGTTACAGGCAACCTGTTCTCATCACATTCCCTTTAGCTAACAAATTAACTAATAAACTATCACAAATTAACATTGACTTGTGTCAATGGGCAATTAAAGTTTTATGTTGGCAGTCTTCTGGAAATATACTGCTTTACCCTTAAAGGAGTGCATTTCTAATGGTAAATCATCAGACACCAGGGAAGACTGGATGGGAGGTGGAGGAAGTGTACCTGTCCACGGCCGTTTATCTCTTCTGTGCACAATGCTGGAACTATTTAGAGTAATTTTACCTCTAGCTTCCCAGGAAGAAACTTTATTTGATAGGTTTTTAATTAATATTACCTCAGACTTGTTCCTAAAATAAAATTATCTGAAGTATTAGACCTTTTAAGTAAACTTTTGGGAAATACAGAAATTAATCAGAGAGATTATAGCTGTTTCTGAAAACATAAGCAAATGATATCAAAGGGTATTATTGTATTCCTCTCCTAAATGTTTCCTGAATCTGTCCTCACTTCAGTTTTGCTTGGAAAATAGTTTTTTATTATCTCTCCTTTCTTCTTCTTTGAAATTCCTGTTTTTACCATATTAGGTTTACCATAATCCTTATTGATTGACTTGCAATTTCATTTATTTTTATTTATGTTTTTCATTATGAGTATATCCCTTCATTTGATCCAGATCTTTATCTAGTTTTTTCAGCAATAATAGAATTTTTCTATTCTATTATTCAGGTCATCTATTGGATTTTAAAGTCTAGAATTAAATCTTATTTCCAGAAACCTTCATTTCTCTTCAATTGATCTGTTTTAATACCTTCCTATATCTCCTTAAGAATTCTCCAGGCAATTGTTTTAAATTGTTAAATTCACCTCTGCTTCTTTATTAAACCTCCTCTGTAAAGAAATTGCTCTGTTTATTTGGCTTGATTTCCTCATTCAAGCTCCTGAAGCTCTTTAAATGACGTTTGACCTTTCTTTACCTACTGATGTCCGCTAGTGTGAGTCCCCATAACACCCGGATGTCAGGTTACTGGCAGTGTCTTGGGCAATGGTGGACACCCATGAAGAGAGGGGTAGGGAAGGTGCTTCCTCACCAGGAGGGTAGCTTAAGGACAGCCAGAGGGGTCTCTCAGGGCTGGGAATTTCGAGTAGATTCCATATGTCACTGAGGCTGCTTGGGGATCACCTGGCCAGCGTCTCTCAGTGATCTATAGAATCAATTCTCTTTACAGACCACCCAAAATCTATGAATGTTTAGGTCCACTCATTGCTATAAGTAATTTTGCCCAGGAATATGTCTGTGCTCTTCTATTCCTGTACTGTCTCCTCAGGACCCGAAGCCTCAGGTAAACTTCCCATCACCACAAACTGTGTTATTGTCTGAGATGGGGGTGGGGGGTACCAAACCCATTTGCCCAGCTGCCATATTCCCACCATGCTGGTCCCCTCCTCTTTGTGTCTAAATCTGCCTCTCATCTTTTCCTGCCTATCATACCAAAATGGCTTCCTTATCCACCTTCTTGCCATCAGCCTTCTCCCACTTAAACCCATCTTCCAGATTGATCTATTTATTATGTGCAACTGGCTGTGTAGCTTCCCTTTTTGAAACCATCAGCTGTCTTAAGATAAAGTCCAAGCTCTTTACAAACTCTCCCTTAATTTTTCGCCGTCTGTATCTTTAGCCTCATCTTCCAACACTGCCTTGCACTTAAAGTTACAGTTTTACAATATTAAGGATAATTTGTCATTGTCCCATACATTATGCTATTTATTTCAAACCCCTATATCTTTTTCCATGTTGATCGCTTATTCATTCAACAAAAATTTACTGAGCACCAACCATGAGTCTGGTACTTTGATAGGCACAGGAGATATAACGCTGAATCTATATCTCCTCCTTAAACTATTTAAGATACATAGTTTTCCCTCCACAAAGTTTACACTCTAAGGGAAATGCTGCAGTAACATTGAAAGAACAGACTCTAATAAAGGCAGAGAGAAAAGAAGCATATTATTTCCCCTGTGCAATGAGACTTTAAAACCATTCAGCAAACTGCTTTATTTATTACGTAGAAGATGTCAGACAAAGCCACTACATAAACTAGTGTATAAGAAAAAAGGAGGACTGTATTTTTTTAAAAGACATCAATGAGCTGATGAAAAAAAAGTCTAAAGGACTAAATTCCATATGAAAAATCTTTTCTAGGTGAGGAAGATCAACAACCTCTTTCCTCCCTGGGAGCACTTGTCAAGCATAAACACAGGTAGGTGTAGCATTGAGCTTGCTATAGGCAGAGAGCTGTTACTGGAAAAGATATGACAAATTATCATCTGGAGAAACTACAAATGCCCAGCTAGTTTTCTCCAACTACTGGTTTTCTTCCTCCTCAAAATTTTTCCTGTTCCCCTAAGAAACTGGGGAGCTGGGCTGGGAAAGTAGAGAGAGATCTGCCAGTGTTATGTGAGAGAATCTTGCTGGAGAAAGAGAGAGATATGAAATAAGCACGAAACAGGTATATCCTTCGAGATATTTGAAATAAGAGTTTCACTGAAACCCTGCAAAGTTATAAGCTAGCTCAATTCCTGATTGGATTGAAGTCCTCACCTTAGCTGCAAAATAATATCTACATTAGTTCTTTTATATTCAATGTCTGGTATACAAATTTAAAAATGACATGACATGATAAGAAGCTGCAATGTGTAGTTCATCATGAAGAAGAAAAAAGTCATCCAATAGAAGCAGATCAACAGATAAACCAAACATTGGAATAGCAGACAATGATTTTAAAATAACTATTAAAAGGATAGTAAAGAAAATAGAGGAAAAGGTAAACAAAATGGATGAAAAGACAGAGAACTTAGAGAAATGAGATGTTTTAGAAAACATCTACTTTTATGTTCTGTTCTAGAACATAAAAAGAAAATGTCCCAAATTAAGAATTAATTAGATGAACTTAAGAGCAGACTGGATATCCTTCCTGCCCCCCAAAATCAATGAATTCAAAACCTTCTTGGATGGGTCCCTTTAAAAATTATCCTCAGAGTGTGTCCCCTGCCTGGTTGCCCACATTGCCTCCCTGGTACACACTCTGCCCTGTTGTCAGTGAAAACACAGCTTGTTTTCACTACGCGCAGCTCCGTCTTAGCTTTGCCACCAGACAGGCAGCTTCAGCCACAACCATTTACTTTTAGTCTTCATAGACATGGGACAAATCCCAGTCTCTTTGTCACCTGAAACTTCACAACAAATGTCAACCTTCTCCAACTGGTTATCTCAAAGCCTCTCTCATTGATTCCCTAAATAAAACTCTTTAAAATAAAAACAACTATTTCTTGATTATTTCAACCTCAGTCATTTATATCTTTAAGCTGGTTTCCAAATTCCTTCTCTGCAACTGTCTTTCTTTGAAATATGGGAGTTTTTGCCACCTACTATTTACATCCCCCTTTCACATGCTGTGACACAAGCAAACAGCCACTTACCATATAGTGTAATCAGTAAAATGCATCCAGGAGCACATGAGAGAAGTTCTTAACCTAGACTGCGGAGTCCAGAAAAGACTTTCTGGAGGAAGCCATATTTAAAATGAGACTTGTGGGATGAGTAATAGTTATCCAAGCAAAGTGGGAAAACACACACATGAAAAAGCCAAGAAACAAAACAGGATGTATTCAAGGAACTGAAAGAAGTTTAGTGTAGCCTGATCAGAGTATGAGGAAGAATGGGGTAATATAAGAGTAGGAAATAAGCAGGGATTGAGTGGCGAAGGCTTTGTCACTCATGATAAAAATTTGAATTTGATTCTAAGATATTCTAAGAGCAATGGAGAGTCATTAAAAGTTGTTTTTTTTTTCCCCTCAGGGGAATGGCATGTTTGGTTTGTAATTTAGATGTGCGTTGGCTGCAGTGTAGGGAATGGGCTTGGGGGAGGGGGATAGACAGGGATGGACAGAGGGGGCCTGGACACAGAGATCTGGTCACTGGACCACACCAGACCCAGGCAAGGACCCAGGGTGAGCATGGCAGGAGTGGTGAAGAGAAGTGCTTGGTCTTGGGGCAACTTAGAAGTGGAATCCATTGGGTTTGGTGACTGGCCACAGGAAGGCGACAAAGAGGGAGCAGGCAGGCTTCTGTCTTTGGCAACTGAGGCTGCCACCCAGTGACATGAGAAACCCAGGAGGAAGAGCAGCATGGACAAGCTCGCTGTGAAGTCTCTCCTACTTCACAGTGTATTTGGTTGACTCCTATTCAACCTTCAACTCTTAGCCCAGGTCATATCTCCTTCTGGCTTTTCCCAAATCCCTGTCCCTCACCCACCTTTATGCTATCACTTCCTTCATCACAGTGACTTTAACCAGTTATATGAGCATCTTCTCCAGTTGTCTGTAGGAGCCTTGAAGATGTAGAATCTGTATTATTCATCATAGGTACCCTCATCACCTAGCAAAATTCCTGGCACATAGTAGGCTCTTTATCAATGTTGTTGAATAAAGTGGATCCTCCTGAATCTTGAAATACTGAAACAGCAATATAGATGCAAAAAAATATGTTACATAAGATGCTTCTGAGCAAACACATTTTGGAAATAACCAGTGTGGCAGACATCATCATCACAACAACAAATGTGTATCACACACTCACCTGCAAACAAGGCACTATTAGCCTTCTAGGAAAGGTAAAAGAAAAAGACTAAAAACCAAAATATTCAAATGGGACTTTGTTCAAGCAAATATGTATCGAATGCCTGAACAAATGTCATATCACTTCTGTCTGTTGATCTTATGCATCTTTCTGTTATAACAAGCCACTTCTCATAAAACAGAACGCAGGTTTTAACAAAGCACCCCATGCAAAAATAGAGGATAAAAATGAGGGATTGTTTTAAACATGAATATTTTCATGTTTTGTTACAGATTGAAAGCTTTAGAAAACTACCCTAAAACCAAGTGGTTAAAGACAGGACAGGGGGTGGGGGGCTGAGGCAACAAGTCGTGTGATTCAATCCAGGCTCTGCCACTTACTGGCTAAGTGACCTATATATCTACTCCTTAGGTTTCATCATTTGAAAAATAAAACAAACGGTAGGGCCAGGCTCAGTGGCTCAGGCCTGTAATCCTAGCACTCTGGGAGGCCAAGGCGGGAGGATCGCTTGAGCTCAGGAGTTCAAAACCAGCCTGAGCAAGAGCGAGATCCCGTCTCCACTAAAGATAGAAAAAATTAGCCGGGCATGGCGGTGCATGCCCGCAGTCCCAACTACTTGGAGGGTGAGGCAGGAGGATTACATAAGCCCAGGAGTTTGAGGTTGCTGTGAGCTAGGCTGACTCCACAGCACTCTAGCCCAGGGCAACAGAGTGAGACTCTGTCTCAAACAAAACAAACAAACAAACAAAAAAACAGTAGGGTGGATGGAGGATCCCACAGCTAGCACTCCTCAATGGTGCAATGGTCCAATACAGGTCCATAGCGCTGACAATGACAAGGCCTTGAGGGAAACTGGAGAGTGTTAGTATGTCCCGCTTGGTTACTCTAACAGAGGCATTCTATGCAAATATTTCTACCATGATTAATTATAATTCTCAAGATGTGGGTGTTATAAGAGGAAAACTCATTTTTTTAATCTGGAAAATTCACTCATTTTTCAATTGTAAAATAGTTCTGAGAAAACAATTATGAGAAATATATAAGAACATTATTAGTAATAATAAGTCATCTGTTTACTGTGTTAACATGTCCAAAGTTATGTTTTTATTATTATTATCATATTTTAGGAAACTGCAGGACAAGGGGGCAGACTGCATAACCTCATTTTATTTTTGACATTTGTATTTACATTTGACATTTACTGCTTCTGTATACAATTTTAATGGAACTTGTGTGACTCATCTGTAAAGGCATTTGTAAGAATATGGAATTCCTTAATATTTTCAAAGAAAAATTAGCATTTCTAAGAGCTGTGTACTGAGTTATACTAACCATTTTGGATTGAGAGAGTTCACTGGTAGAAGCCAGTGCCTTTGAAAGTAAATGTCTATTATTAGAATTATCAGCCCCAACACGGACAGAGGCTTGGTGGAGATGCTATAGAGTTGATTAATCATTGGGTGGGTAGTTAATCTAGGTGATCATTAAGGCTATTTCCAGTTCTGAGATATAAACTAGCAATCTTAGCTGGTCCTTCCAGGTGTGGTAAGCTGTGGTTTGCAAAATGCTTTGAAATGAGCAATATTCTATATGAATTATTGTTCATTATCTATATCCAGTAGAATATTCAGCAATGATGAGAATGTTCTGTATCTGTACTGCCCTGCAGGGCAGCTATTAGCCACACATGGCCATGGAGCATCTGAAATGTGGCTGGTGCAATGGAAGCTAGAGGCTGTCACATTGGAGAACACAGACCTATATATTCACTTTTTAAAAGCTCTGATTTACATCTGCTCATTAGTATTTTGCATTTAAGACACTGTATTTCAAATAAACTGAGGTTTTCTATGACCCAATGACTCTAGAAAGAGGAGAGATCTTGATAGAACTGAGACGAAATTCAACTTCATTCTCATCCCACAACTTAGCACAGTGCCCGGCACAGAGTAGCTTTCCATGAATATTATGCAGATTTTTCTGGAATTCCTTGAAGCTCTTGATTCAAAGGTAAACATTTAATTCACTCAATCCTATAGGCTTCTTTTAAAGATTATACCAGTTTCTTATTCCATTTTCACTGTGCCAAAAGTCCAAAGATAATAAAAGTTCAAGAACTTCATGAACCAGCTCAGCACATGAACTCAGAGATTAGTCAACAACTTAAACAAACAAGGCTGGCCAGCTGGTCTCTGCTCTATTTTACCACAGTCTGGGGCAGGAAAAAGACATTTAGGAAAGGACTTGGGAGTGTTTCCCTGTCCTCATCACCCATCCTCCCTTCTCCCATTTCATCAGTTTAACCTACACAATTTTTGACTGATCATAAGGGAGATGGTAGCTGGTCCTTGATACCCTCCAGTCACCCCCAACTGTGCTCCAGGGGACCCAGGTGAGCCCACATCTTACAGGGCCCGTCCCTGAGCCCAGATCATCCTGTTAGTCTGGCCAAGCCGCCCCGCCATGGACCTGCAGCCACAGGGGACAGCAAGATGAATACAGCTGCATGGTTTCTCACTTTTTTGTTGTTTAATGTCTAAGGAGGGCAGTTTTGCAACATCAAGAAAAGCTTAGACAAATAAACATGATCAGGACACACTATAATTAATGGGCTCCACCACACAGTCGAGCTGCCCAGCTTCATAGTTTCAGACTGTTTGGATTCACCCTAGGACTTTGCTTTTTCTGCAACTGCTCCATTTAGAAGGAGAGCAGGTCCAACCTAGGCTGGGATTGAGGAGATGGTTCATCCAGTACCTGCTGTAAGGAGGAAGCCTTGCACATAACATTTTCTGGCTGATTTTCTCCACCTTTCTCCCACTGGTGAAAAGGGTTGAGGACCCCAGACCGATAAATACTAAATATTGGGAATTATTCCTATGTCAGAGTTTACTACTATCAGAAATAAATAGGCTTTGTTATGGGTTAAATTATGGCCCTTCCAACCTCATATACTGAAGTCCTAAGCCCCCTTACCCCAGAATGTGACCATATTTGGATGTAAGGTCTTTATAGATATAATTAAGTTAAAATGAGGTCATTAGGTTGGGCTCTAATGTTATATGACTGTCCTTGTAAGAAGAGCAAATGTGGACACAGCCACATACAGAGGGAAGACAATGTGAAGACACAGGGAGCAGATGGCCAGTTGCAAACCATGGAGAAACACATAGGACTTATCCTTCCCCCATGGCTCTAAGAATAAGCCAGTCCTGCCAACACCTTGATCGTGGACTTCTGGTATCTAGGACTATGAGAAAATAAATATCTGTTGTTAAAGACACCCAGTCTGTAGTACCTTGTTATAGCAGCCCTAGCAAACTAATATAGGCTTCTTCTAGCTCTGTCTCTGTAAAGCCACAGAATTCTTAGTAAAGATAAGATCTCTTTGCCCAGAACATAGAGCTGGAAGAAATACCAGGGCACTCCTCTGCCCCAGGTTGGAACTATTTTCCTTCCCTGGACTCCTTTGTCCCAAACGTAGCAAATAAGTTGTAGCAATTCACTTGGTACCTCCTCTCTCCCATTGCTTCCTCCTCTCTCATTGCCCAGAATGAATTTTTCTTTAGAGTCTGGGGAAACATCTGCAGGATCCAGCCTACCCACTAAGGAAGCTCTGATGGATTCCCAAAGTCCAAGCCAATTTTCCAAGGTTGACCCTAGGAAAACCTAGGCTGCCATGGATAGTAGCTCTTATCAAATGCTTCTGGTCCAAGTAGTATTTTGTCAGGATCTCTGGAAATAAAATACGTGCTCCATAAAATACTTTCTTCTGAGTACTGCCCCCAAATAATCAAATTTATTAATGAAATGAATGGTACATTGTCTTTCATTTTACTTGAAAGATGAGATGTCTTTATTGCCTACCCCAAGTATGTGATTCCCTTTGCTACTCAGGATTGCCATATTATAATCTCTATATTAGACAGGTAGCTATATTTTGAGAACCTCAAAGGCTACTGAAGACCACAGAAGACTCACCTGTCCTGTCCTGACACCTAACCTGGTCTAGATCTATATCCCTGAGAGAACTGTACCTCAGGGATTGAGAGTAATGGTCAGAGCCAAGCACAAGGCAAGAAAACATTTAGCTTAGGCTGCTCCTGGCTTTGGTATCTGAAACTACCATTTAATCCATCAGCATGACTTATACACCCAGTACCATACAATGTGTCGGAGGCCATAGGAGAAGTAGCTCAACTCCAGGGGAAGTGAAAGAAGACTTGAACAGGGAGAGGTGGTGAGAAATAGTAAACTTATTAAGAGAGGGCGTTATTACAAATGCCCTGGGACAGGTATTTGAGCCACTTTACTGGCAAAGTGTTTATCAGAAAAATAAAACATGGCCAAGCAATCCAATGACCCATTTCTTGCAGCACTGCTAAACTGTCTTTACTCTGTCATCATCATTTAACAGATATTTAGAACACAAGGGGTATTCAGTGGTCCAGCGTTGCCATTCCTCAGATTCATTAACCTTTCAGGGAGAAGAGTTGGCTTCCTTTCCCCATAACTTTCAGGGATATAACATATCACCTGAGGAGCTCATTTGAAGTACAGTATTTAAAAACATTTTCCATGAATAAGTTCTTCTTTATAGTTAACCCAGCTCCATCATACTGTGATTTTAAGTATTTTTAATAATTCTAATTTAATATGAAGTTATATTTAATATACAATTTTAATTTAATATGAAATCTATGGATCTATATAAAAATATAAAGAAGAAAGTAATGATCATTCATAATCACTCACTGGTAAAAATCAATGTAAATAATTTAGTATATGAATACCTATATATATTTATACAAATACATGCACATTTATGTGTTGTTTTTTTTTTACATGTGTTGTTAGAAGTATTTCTCAGTAATTTATCTCAATGTCATCATTAAAAGTCTTTTATAAATAAAACCTTCATAAGTAAAGATGACTATTTTTTTAGTTGTCATGTTTATCATTCACCGCTATTTGGTAACACTAAGAATAAATCACTAAGGTTTTGATTCCAAGTCACAAATTATTTGGACATCGAATAACCTCATTTTATCTCTAAAACCCACCCAATCGCTATTGCTTCTGGGATTAGGGTCAAAGGTAGAAAGAATTCGGGTTCCACAGCTGGGCAAGTGCTCAACACATCACTTTTTTTTCAACATAGAAATTCAGTGGTTTGTTCTTCAGGGAGAGAAAGCATCCATGGTATCAAAACAGCCACAACAGAATGTCCTGCCTTCCACTTTAATATCTGCACCCCATAATTTACTTGGCCATTGCCTATTGTTGGACATTAAAATTGTTTCCAACTTTTGGCTCGCATGTATCATGATGCAATGAATTTTATTGGGTAAATAAATCTTTTGCTGATTTCCATATTTTATTCTTAGGCTATATTCCTAGAAGAATCACTAGATGAAAAGGTAAAATTTTAAGGCTCTTGATTCATATGTTAAGCTTTAATTTATACTCTTGCAGCCAACACTCTCTTCAAAAGAGCATAACCTTGCATAACCTTAAAGTATGCCATTCGACTTCCTTCTCACCAGATCCTCTAACTGCAGTTTCTTTAAACTTTGAGCTTCTCTCCAAGGAGAGAGAAGATTCCAAGATCTAAAGGAATTACAGTCAGTCTTGGATGGAGGAGCCTGCATATACAAGACCCTCCAAATGCGATGGGAGCGCCTTCGGAGTCCATTTTCCTGGGAAATCAAACGTAGCCTGCACATGCTGCTCTCAAACATATGTTGTTCCCAAATCTTGAAGGGTTGCTTACACCATAGAAAAGGGAAAACAGACGCATGTTTTCTATATTGATTAAACACGCGTGATTGTTCTGGCAAACACAAATGTGCATACAAAGACAAGGAGACTTATATTTTAAATCAAGGCCATCCCAATTGATATGCATCTAGCCTATTTACAGCCATTTGTTTATGTACTCAACAAATAGGCACTAAAAGTCTGATAGTGCCAGGCACTGTGGTGGATGTCGGGCATACAAGGGCAAACAGCATAGACACAGCCTCCACCCACGTGGAGTTCAGTTTCTGTGGGTGAGTATGTGTAAGAGGTACCATGATGCAGTTGGGGGGAAGCCTTCCTGCCCAGCTGGGAAAGCCTGTGGACGGCAAAATGCAATCTGACCTTTCTATCATCAGCCCAGCCAGCCCCACCCCGAGCCCTCCCACACCATCCTACTTCTCTACACTCGCATGCTGCTGAGAAGAGTTGATACAGAGAACAAAGCAAAGAGGCAAAGCTCTGGATTTAATCAAGACACCAAATCTGGACACAGGAGAGGAGATGGCCCTGCCTGGCCCCTTTCCGCCCCTGCATCTGATGCTTCCATGAAGGTAGATTGTAAACAGGAAAACTCACAGCCACCCTCACTGTGACCTACTATCTTCGAGGCCAGACTGGCACATTTCCCACGCAAATAAAGCCTCCTTGATGCATGTCTAGGGCAGGGTTTATTTGCAGAGCAACTGCCCGTATCCTGGGGCTCTGATGAGAGCCCAGACCTTTGTGGAGCTCTCAGCAGAGCCCTGGGCCATCCTGGGTCGTCACAGCGCTAGTCTGTCCAGGGGTGCTTGCCATCTGTTTCTTTGCTTGTCTGTTTGTCTGTTTGTTTGTCTTCTCTCCAAATCTTTAGCAATTCAATAATAAACACCAGAAACCTAACTCTACTCAAAACATTCGCAAACGCGCTGCAACCATGCTTAATGGCATCGAAGCGAAGGAAGTGGGGCTGGGGGAAACAGGGTGTTGGTGGGTGTTCCCAGTTCCTATGGCCACAGCCTTAGCCACAGCCTTAAAACACACAGTATCGGGTTCTCAGCTAGCCCCCTTGGCGGGGAGAGCTGGGAGTTTCTGACCTCCTTTGGGGTTAAGGCTGCTGGCCTCAGTCTGTGCGTAAGCGAGTGGTCACAGTCCTTAATTGCAAAGGGGAAGTGGTCAGAAAACACACTCTGTCCTGGCAAGATTGATAACTTGTATGATATCTTGGAAGAACGCCAGGAAATAACAACGAGGTTGTATGTGAAACTAAATATACATACATCACTTGCATGTTGGCTTATAATTCCCAACATGCTTTGAAAAGAAAAAATTTAAAAAGGCAAGCAGAGGGAAAGGAGTGTGAGATTGAGTCCATAACAAAGCCAGTAATATTCTCTGCCATTTCCTCTCTAGCCATTTCCTCTTTAGGGTGAAGAGAACACTTTGAAACAGTAACGGCTAACATTAAATCCAACAATTATTATGTGCTGGGTACTAGTCAACACACTTTATAGGTATTGACTCAAATTATCATAACAGTTTTATAAAACAGCCCTTCATTTAAAATAAATAAATGTCCCCATTTCACAGATAATGAAACTGAGGTCCAGAAAGTTAAGTCATATACAGGATCCCTAAGATCTAGTAAGTACTGTAGCCAGGATCTGTCCGCCGGGGCTCAATAATTTCCATCAAGTTCAAAATGAACTTATCCCACGGAAAAGGGACGTAAGTTTTGGATCACGCTGCTAATGCAGTTGTTATCAAGATCAAGTCACAAAGATAAATTCAACAGTCAGGCTCAGTGAGGTCCCTACGCTGGAAAGCGTATTTCTTTTGTGCTGCTTTCACATTTCCTAAGAAAGCAATCTAGAGAAATGCAATAAGCTTTGACCACATGGAGCTTCCAATTCTATATCGAATGTTGCTTCTGTTTGGGGCCACCATGCTATCTGAGCTGTCATTTCGTTACCTGACCTAAGGTTAAGTAGTTATGGCCAGGGTATGCTGTAATAGCACCGCTAGAGTTCAAAGTAGTTAAGCCTGGAAACAAAATAAAACCTTTTAAGCTGGTAGACAATGGACTTGAGACCACAAAGCATACTTGGTGATCATATGCCCACACTGTGTCTTCCAGGAAAAACATGAGAAAGAGTTACTCTGCCTTTATGACCTGGCTCTGCTTGAAATGAAAGCTACAAGCAGGGCTCCCAGTCTTCACTCCGTCTCTGAAGGCTGGTGAATTTTCTGGAGCCTGCTTGGAAGCCTTCACTGGAGTAACCTAGAGACTGCATGAAGTCCAACAAAAGCGTATTGAGTGTCTACTATGTGACGAAGAGCATGCTAAATGTGGTGGAGGACATAAAAATTGAAAGACAAAGGCCCTGCCTTCTGCGAGCTCATGGGTATAACAGAGTCATAACTGTCTCCATTAGAAGGCAGACTGGGAAACGGGACCTGAGACTTTTGAGTTAGAGGAGAAATAACTCAAGTGAAGAGAAGGGAGAAAGGTCTTAGAGAATTGGAGGTTTGAACGAGACTTTGCAAAAAAAGTAAGATGTCAATAGATTAATAAAGGAAGAGAAGGAAGTTAAAGTCAAGGAAACATCCAGAGCAAGAGCCCAGGTGTGAGAGAATACTTGGCGAGTCCTGGACAGAGGGCCAGGCAGCCTGCCTGTGAGCCTGGACGTGTCTGAGTGCATGTACGCCTGCACGTGTGCACGTGGGGAGAACAGGTGTAGATGTTCTAGCAAGGACTGAAACAAAGGTCAGGGCAATGCTGCGTGAGGTCTCAAGTGCCAGGAAAAGGATTAATGACTTTATTCTGTGTGTCAAGGAGGAGGATGGCCATCCAAGTTTTCGTGCATTGCATGGCATGACAGAGGATGTAATTAAAGAGGATTTGAAATGTCCTTAGGAAGTTGAACCCCAGACATAGGTCATAGTGACCCCGCAGACACAGAGGATGACTTGGGCAACAGCATCCCTGAAGTCTGTTTCTGGTGTTGATGATCCTCCTGGGTGGACCTTCAAACTGTAGGACTAATGGACAGGGTCAATTCAGCCCTGGCTTCTCCCTGGGAACTAATAATATAACCAATGTTTTTCCAATAATATAAGCTGGAAGACAAGCTTATGCTTGTTACTATGCAATATTGAAATGACAAGGGAACTATCAACCCCATGCTGGTGGACTCATCCGCTGTCATGGAGCATGAAGCCTGGGAAGAGATATCATTCTGACTCAGGAGGGATTGTAGAAAGTGGTGTCAAACGAAGCCTAGGGGCCAGACTCCGACACCAAGGTTTCCGTGTGCACTATCATCCGAGTGCTGCCTGGCAGATGGCATAGCTTTGGTGGATGAGTTTGCTTCAGTGCTGTAATGAGGTACCACAAGCTAGGTGGCATATACAATAAATTTATTATCTCACAATTCTGGAGGCCAGAAGTCCAGAGATGAAGGTATCAGCAGGGTTGGTTCCTTTTGGGTGCTGGGAAGGAAGGATGTGTCCCAGACCCCTCTCCTTGCTGGTAGACGCTGTCATCACGTTCCCATGGCATTCTCCCTTTATGCCTGCGTCCCAATTTCCCCTTCTTATAAGGACACCAGTTTACTGGATTCAAGCTCACCCGTATGACCTCATTTTCCCTTGAATACCTCTGTAAAGGCTCTGTCTCCAAATCTAGTCACATTCCAAGGCACTGGGGGTTAGGACTTTGATGTATGAGTTTTAGGGGGACATAACACATAACACCAAGTTTTTTTTATTAGTGAGGTAGCACTAACAATATTACCTGCCTATTGTGTATGCCATGAGACATAAGCGGCTCGAGCTTATGAACTGCCTAGAACAGTCCTGGGCACACAGTAAGCTTTCAGTAAAAAATAGCTAGTGTTACCTAAATTGACACAGGAATGTAGAATGTTCTCCACCCCTGCCTCTGTCCTGACAGCCCGTGCCTTGGCCCCAGAGAAGTGTCAGGCTGATGGACAAGTAAGCAAATCATCAGAATTCTGTCGCAGTCCCTTATGAAAGTGATCACCATGGCTCTCAACTCGTCGCTCACACACGCTTTGGATGTATATATTCTTCACTGGGCAAAGTTTCCTGTTGTAAAGTAAAAAAAGGAAGCAGGCAACACTCGGCTATTTTTCCCCCGGCAAGCATCAACCTCACCGCAGCGTTACACGCGGACTGACAGCAACCCGCTTGATGTGCTGGTGCATCCAAGGCCAGCTGGGGTTGCAGTGCCCTGGCCCACGTTGCCTTAGCACCCCTCGCGCTGGACAGAGAAGCGGGACAGCCCTGGGAAACAGGCTGTGTTTAACTGCCAGTGCCGAGTCAGCAGCAAGCGTGCGAGGATGGTTATTTGTGGGAGGCACCAAAGACTGGCTATTATTTTAAAAGAAATTCTCATAGAAAGAATGTTGGATTTAAAACAAATAAATGGGCTCATGGAAGCAGAATAAAACTGTAACGTAAGTAAAATGCTGAGCATTCGACCATGTCCATCCACCACTCAGGAAAACAGCTGTCACAAGGTCTGAGCTTTCAGTTCTTTCAGGATTCACATGATAATAACTGTAATAAAACAGAAGGCTTCCAAAATAATAGTTCATACCATTGGCAATGCCCAACTTATAAAATTGAAATGTAGTTTGTTTTGGTCATGCCCACACCACCAGCACTGAGAATGGGTGAAATGCACAAACATGTTTTGTTGATTTTTTTTCACATTTCAACATCTCTAAAATCGGCATGTATATTAAAATTGTTGTGATAAGAAGCATTGTGTCGTATTTTAATTGGCTGCTTTTTTCCTTTCTTCGTGGTACATAAAATACTGCCGCAGTTAACAATCAATAGTGACCCAGATTCAGTGAAATGTGGGAGCAACTGTAAATGAATTTGAATTTCCTTTGGGAATAAAAACATGACTTGCTTCATCCTCTTTTTGTCTCCCTGCGTTTCTCCTTCTAGATCTATAACGTGGTGTAGGTAAGAACATCCTCAAGTTGTAAATGAAAAATGGACACAAAGAGAATAGTGTTCCAACCGAGATCACACTGCCAATTAGCAGCAAGTGATTCAGACTCAAAAATAGTGGAGTGGTTCTATTGGACCTTGCAGATAAAAAAAAGTGAGATTATAAGAGTGCCATGGAGTTGCTTGTGTTTGTGTCATGTGAGTATGACTTTGTAGCTTCAGCGCCATGACATAGCCTGGGAATTAAAAATGAGAAGGAGGTCAAAGTAATACAAGCTGGAAATGGCAGATATCCGAAACCTGAGCAGCAGACAGTTGTTGAGGTTCTGAGCCTCAGAGGAGAATCACAACCCAGCCTTTTTACTGTGCAATACACTGTTCCTACCTCGATCATTAACCCCGTGGCCAGATTTGAGCTCCACAAAGGGGATCATGCATTTTCAGTTTCTTTCATCCTGGAGAGCTGCGCATCCAAGGGACCGCTCCTTTTCTTAGGAGTTCACAATATATTCCGATGATGACGTCTACAATATATTAGTGGAGAAGGGAAAACAAAGATGAATAAACTTTCACACCCAAGCACCAGGAAAATTCTTCCAACAGAACTATGACTTCCAGTGTTGTGGAAGGTCAAAAGAAAATTTTAAATTGTTCATGCAAATTGAGAACTGATCACTCTTGTAAATTCAGTTGCTTTTTTTAAGCAAGGGACTCTTGACTTTTCTTAAACCTCTCTACAGAAGTAACCCTATGTTTCACTGGACTAGACTCAACATTTCTAGCAGCACAGCATTTGTCCTGGTCTAACAGCACTGTCCGTGAGCCTATTTAAGGTCAAAAAAGAAGCAAGGATATTTTAAATCAGAGAAAGAGGATTGAATAGATTCACTATATTGCTTAAGGGAACCCAAGCTTTGTGTTATTTCTTCCCCAGCTACGAATAATGGAAATAACAGCAATCACTCAAGAAGGAGTCTCAAAGGCAGCCTGGGAAGGATAATATAATTAAAGAAATATTTTCAAAGAAAACAATGTAAACTCATTTGTTGCCACTTTTCCTCATTTTTCACCTATTCTCCTTCCTACTTTCCATCTACACAGGAGGTTTGCCCTCCATCTCCATGTCGTGTTTACTTGATATACATAAAGATCAACAGACACTTGCTGAGAACGTTAAATATCTAGCGCTCTGCCAGGCTCTGGGAATATGGCATTGAACAAAACACAGTCCCTGCAATCCTGACGTTTAAACCAGTTGCCAAGACAACGACCAAATCTCCCATCTCACTCCTCTGTGAATTTTCTCAGTGAGCATTTCTTCTTGAGTTTGTAAAGCAAACAAGAATATGTGGCCCCAGGTACTTATCTAGAAATCCCAGTACAAGGGAATTTCCAATGGAGAAAAACATCTCCTCCATCTCTGCCTGGGGCCTTGAATTTGCTTTTCACATCCCACAGGTGTCATTGAGATGCAATAATAGATGTGAAAAGTGCCTTATAACCTAGAGAGATCTGTAATAAATTCCCATTACTGTTCCTATGTTAGGATTATTAGTTCTATATCCCCAGCACCATCCTGTCAAGATTGGAAGAGTTCATGGCTTCATTATTCCCTGGTGTATAACACTTTCTGAAGCTTTTATCTGGAAATAAATAGTGAATTTCAACCGCCCACAGGGACTGAGATGGAAGATAGACAAATGGAAACAAGGAGAGTTTGTTTAAAGTGGAACTGTTGGGGGAAACAGGCTCCAGTTGAACACGAGGTGTGGGCTCTTGAATCAGCAGCAATCTATTGAGTGATGCACATTTTTACTGACACATTTCCATCCTGTAAATTCCATGTGTTATCTTGAGAAATGTGACTCGTGATGAGGAGGAAAGACCAGGAGAAGTGATCTATCATTTTATATGTCATCACAGACTTGGGATGGAACCACAAACCAGAAACTGAGGAGCCAGACAAGTTCACGACCCATCTGCAATACCACTATCAGTCATTATCATTAACTGTGCTTTCTCTTGCTTACCGCAAAAAGCCCTGCTCAAGTAGTGTTTGTCGTTAAAAAATCATGTAATGAGTTAGATTGTCCTTTATTGCTATCTTCTGATTTTTTTTAATCATCAGTTTTGCAGTCTAGAGCCCTGGGCATAGATGTGGCTGAGATGTAACTGGAAGGCTCGGGACTACCTTTGCTTTGAACAAAAGATGGAAGCTCATTGACCCAATGACAGGTGGTAGGGGGAGCTCATGGTGAGTGACTAGAAAGGAAGATGGGTTGAAAGATAAATAATGAATGAATGGAATGCTGGGTTTTAGAGAGCCCCAGGGGGCCACATCTAGTCCTCAGCAGACTCAGGTAGACTTGTGTTCACAAAAGCTGAAGGGAGAAGAAAAAAAGAAAAGAAAGGAAGAAGATGGAGAGAAGGAGGGAGGAGGTCATTTAGTACCAGCCTCCTACATTTTACAAGCCAGAGGAGGAGCTAGACATCAATTACATAATCACCCATGAATGTAACATGTGCTGCGGAGGAGCCCTACACAATGATAGCTGCGCATGTGGCAGGGGGAGCCTGATTCTTTCTCAACAGTCAGGGGATCCTTCCCCAAGGAAGTGATGCTCGAGCTGACAGATGAACACGTTAACCAGGAGAAACATGGGTGGAGAATGTCTCAGGCAGAGGAAGGGCATGTGCCAAGGTCCTGTGGCTGGATGGATCACAGCCTACTTGAAGAATGAAGAAAGAACAGGCTTGTTGGAGCCCAGAGGACAAGGGAGTGAGCAGAAGAGAGGAGGCTGCAGAGCAGCTGGACAGGGCCGTGTCAGGCAGCAAAAGTTTTTGTCTTCATCTTAAGAACACAGGGAGGTCCAAAGGGCTTTAAGCACAGGACGGACATGTTTAAAAGATCACTGTGGCTTTAGTGTGGAGAACAGGTTTGCAGAGGGTAAGAGGGAACGTCAGAGACC
>CAUYRT010018842.1:0-42721 GCA_963574885.1 Lepilemur ruficaudatus
TGGTGGCTCACGCCTGTAATCCTAGCACTCTGGGAGGCCGAGGCAGGTGGATCCCTCAAGGTCAGGAGTTCAAAACCAGCCTGAGCAAGAGCGAGACCCTGTCTCTACTAAAAATAGAAAGAAATTAATTGGCCAACTAAAAATATATACAAAAAAATTAGCCAGGCATGGTGGCACATGCCTGTAGTCCCAGCTACTTGGGAGGCTGAGGCAGAAGGATTGCTTGGGCCCAGGAGTTTGAGGTTGCTGTGAGGTAGGCCGACGCCACGGCACTCACTCTAGCCCAGGCACCAGAGTGAGACTCTGTCTCAAAAAAAAAAAAAGAAAAAAAAAAAGAACAAATAGGAGACATAGATAGATAGAGAGATGAAAGATAGAGATATAAATGGATATTACATTGCATAATATATGTATATATAACAAAAGAGATAGAGAGGGAGAGAGAGGAGAGGGAGAAAGAGAGAGAGAAATTATGAGAAATTTCACAATCTACTGTCTGGAAAGCTGGTAAACCAAGAAAGCCAATGGTACAAGTCCAGCCTGAGTATGAAAACCTGAGAACTGGGAAGCTGATAGTGTAAATGCAAAAAATCCAAGTCCAAAGGCAAGAGAAGACTAGTGTTCCAGCTTAAGCATGAAGGCAGGGAGAAAACAGATCAAGTTTGCCTTTCCTATGTCTTTTATTGTATTCAGGTCCTCAATAGATTGGATGATGCCCACCGATATTAGGGAAGGCAATCTGATTAATGAGTCCACTGATTTAAGTGCTAAACACATATGAAAACACCCTCATAGACACGGGAAGAAAAAATGTTTAATCTGGGCACCCTGTGGTGCAGTCAAGTTGACATATGAAATCAACAATCATGCACCTGTGTAAATCAAGCAAGAATACAGAAGCAAGTCAGTCCAGTGAGTATACACAGCAAGGAGATCAGCAACCTTCTCTGGGGGACAAGGTGGTACAGGCTGTTCACTGCTCCAAATCCTCCCCTTAAAAATAAGTAGATTCAAATAATAAAGTCTAAATGAATGAGAGTTACATCATAAGAAAGTTCCATTAACCTCCTAAAGCCTAGCTTTTACATATCTGGCTAGGTAGGAAAATTATGTATGCAGGCTAATCTAGATGGGGGTTGCTTATCCTCATCTGAACCAGGAAGCACTTTAAGAATCCAGTCTTATAAATTTAAAATATGACTACAGAGGGACAAAGAATGAAGAACATTTAGTACCAAATACTGGCCTCCCTTATCACTCTTAACCTCTCCAGATTAAGAAAGTCTAGCAATAAGTGCCTCCTGAACTCAAGCTGCTGAACAAAGGTCAGTTACCCAGAAGTCTCAGGGGCATAATGCTAACTGGCCCTTAGACTAGCTGTAAAACTTAACCTGTGCTATCAAAGCAAATTAAATAGCACTAGGGACAATTTCGGTGCATTAAGCAACATTAATGGCATAAACATTCTTAAACTAGCTTCCTTAGAGATACAACCATAAATTAGGGCTACTTCCAAGAACTGTGAAATACTTGTTCATTGGGAATTAGAGCAAATAATGTATACCTCCCTTCTAATAAAATATTTCTGAAAAAAAAACAAAGTAAGCAGACATTCTAAGTATATACATATATATATATATTATTTTTCTATGCGATATATATATATATCCCATAGAAAAATAATACTTGCATATAGTACAACAGCTATTGAGGAGACAAAAAATATAAATGCCTAACCTTCTTGTATATATTTGTCCACATTAAAATATTGTTTCTAAAGAACATTTTTAATTCTCATGTATATTTGTCCACATTCAAATTTTGTGTTTCTAAAGAAAATTATTAATTGATTGAGCAAAACAAAAATGAAACAAAATCCCAAAACTATGGAAGAAATGTAAAAAGAGTTTAAATTCCAAGCATACGATAATCATTGTGAACATCAGCTCCATACTAGGTGCCTCTGAAAGTATAGTCAGCAAACTGTTGCTGGTCTGCTACAAAATATGGACTGAAATTGAGAGTAATCATTTGGAAATGTTTAAAGCAAGTTGACCTTCCTGTGACATTCATGCATATAGGTTCATATATTACCAAAGTATTGGGCTGTAAAGAATTGGGGGGGGGGGGCAGAAGCCTGGTACTCCGTCACAGATATTTTGAGAAACACTGCTCAAGGTTGTTTCTTCCCAAGAAATATCTTTTCTATGCATTTAGAAAAATCTTTCTTTTGTTGGAGAAACACACACAGGCACATACGCACACACAATGACCAGGCGTATCTAGTCATTACCTCCCTGAAGACATTATGTATCCAAAGATATTAATATGGAAATCATCAATAAGATGATCTTTGTCAGTTTGGCATCCTTCTAGGCACAAGTAATACAATTTAAATGATAAAGAAAACTATCTTATGTAAGCAGACATTAAGAACTGGGGAGCTCAAGCAGCTAAGTCAGAGGTACAATCAAGGTTCTTTCATCCATGCACTATGCCATCTACAAGAATCTAGTTCTTGAGATGATTGTAGCAACCCTGGTCATCACTTCCTCAGAAAAAGGGAAGGCTCTTTCCACATGCACTATTTTTAAAGCAAAGGAAGCTAACCAAGAAATTTTCAAGCAAACGTCCCCTCATTTTGCATTGTCCAGAATTGAGTTGTGTTTCTATACTAAGGCCATTGGTGCCAAGGGGCCTGGAATTTTCAAGGTTGGTTTTTATCAATAAAGATTCACCTACCTTCTAGTTTGGGAAAAGGTCATTCATTCATGAAAGATGCTAAACTCTACATCTGAAAAAGCATTCTTAAGTAAAAGAAAAGGCAGAGAGTAGCAGTGAGGTCTACAACAAATATTATTCCAGGATGATATTTAAATGTCGATGCTAGAGAATGTTTCCTCAGAGAGTGTGCATGTGATAACGCCTGAAGAGGGTACAACACAAAATCTGAGGAGATAAAATATTTCAATATTGGGAGAAGAGAAAAACTTCTCTTCAGGCAATAGAAACTGAAAAGGCACTTAGCCAGGAGCATTTGTATTATGGAAATAGCAGAAGAATTTTTTTTTAAAGGTATGAGTAGTTAACTGTGCCAAAAGATAATAAGAAATCAGGTGGGATGATCACTAAAAATTTCTAATTATAGTCTGTAAAAGAAAGAGACACAACATATGAAAACCTCTAGGATACAGTAAAAGCAATGCTAAGAAGGGGAAGGTTACAGGGATAAATGCCTACATCAAAAAGACAGAATGATAGAAATTTGTGATTAATGACCTAATATGGCATCACAAGAAACTGGGAAACAAGAACAAACCAACTGCAAAGCTAGCAGAATAAAAGAAATAACAAATATCAGAGCAGAAATAAATGAAATTGAAACTAAAAACAATACAAAGTATCAATGAAACAAAAATTTGGTTCTTTGAAAAGACAAACAAAATTGAAAGGCCTCTAGATAGATTAACCAAGAAAAGAAGGGAGAGGTTTCAGATAAACACAAACAGAAATGAAAAAGGAGACATTAGAAATGATACCACAGAAATACAAAAGATCACGTGAGACTACTATGAACATCTCTACTGCCACAAACTAGAAAACCCAGAGGAAATGAACAAATTCCAGGAAAAATAGAACCTCCCTAGATTGAACCCGGAAGAAATAGAACTCATGAACAGTCCAACGATGAGTAGTGAGATTGAATCAGTAATAACCCTCCCCCTACCAAAAAAATAAAGCCAAATACCTACAACCAACTGATCTTTGGCAAAGTAAACAAAAACATACACTGGTAAAAGGATATCCTATTCAATAAATTGTGCTGTGAAAATTGGATAGCTATATGCAGAAGAATGAAATTCCATCCCTATCTTTCACCATATACAAAAATCAACTCAAGATGAATTACAGACTTAAATGTAAGACCTGAAACTATAAAATTTTAGGAGAAAACCTAGGAAAAACTCTTGTGGACATTGGTCTAGGCAAAGAAATTATGACTAAGATCCCCAAAGCAAATGCAACAAAAGCAAAAATAGACAAACAGGACTTAATTACACTAAAAAGCTTCTGCATAGCAAAAGAAATAATCAATCAAGTAAATAGACAACCTACAGAAAGGGAGAATATATTCACAAACTACGCATCTGAAAAGGACTAATATCCAGAATCTACAAGGAACTCAACTCAGTAAGAAAAAAAAAAAAACATTAAAATGTAGGCAAAGAACGTCAACAATTTTACAAATGGCCAACAAACACATGAACAAATGCTCAACAGCACTAATCATTAGAGAAATGCAAATTAAAATCACAATGAAATGTCATCTTATATTATTCAGAAGTGCCATTTTTAAAAAGTTAAAAAACAACAGATGTTGGTGCTGATGTGGAAAAAGGGACTCTTATACACTGTTGATGGGAATATGAATTAGTACGACCTCGATGGAAAACAATATGGGGATTTCTCAAATAACTAAAGGTAGATCTACCATTTGATCCAGCAATCCCACTACTGAGTATCTACTCAAAGGAAAATAAATCAATATGTTGTATAAAAAATGATACCTGCATTCTTATGTTTATCACAGCACAATTCACAGTAGCAAAGATATTGAAACAAACTGGGTGTCCACCAGAAGATGAATGGATAAAGAAAATGTGATATATATTAATACCATGGAATACCACTCAGATATAAAAAAGAATGTACCCATATATTTTGCAGAAACATGGATGGAACTGGAGGACATTATCTTAAGTTAAATAATTCAGAAACAGAAAGGTCAGGTACCACAGGTAGTCACTTATAAATGGGACCTAAATAATGAGTACAAATGGGTACAGAGAGTGGAACAATAGACATAGGAGACTTGGAAGGGCAGGTGGGTGGGAGGGTGAGAGGCGGGTATGAAATGAGAAATTACCTAGTGGGTACTATGTTCAGTAATCAGGTGAGTATTACACCCAAATCGCAGACGTCACCGCTAGGCAATATATCCATGCAGCAAATATGCACATGTATTCCATAAATCCATAAAAGTAATAGATATTATTATTTTATATGAATTATATATATACATATAGATGTATTACATACATACATATATATGTATGTGTATATATATGAATGAATATACACACACACATATATCCCAAAGTTACTAGGGATTTTAGGATAATAGATCAGTGGAATGGTGGGCATAAAACTAAATAAAACGGAGCAAGTAGATTTGTAAATAAGATGGGAGAAAAAGGGAATCAAAGGTGTACAACATTTGAAAATCAAAAGTAACAGATAGGAGAAAAACTGCTAGGGATTTGTGGTAGGCAGAATAATGATCCCCTCAAAGGTGACTATGTTGTAATTCCTGAAACCTGTAAATTTATTACCTTATATGGTAAAAGGGAGTTTGCAGATACAATTATCTTGAGATAGGAAGGTAATCCTAGATTATCCCAGTCCAATATAATTACAAGCATTCTTTTTTAAAAAAAGGTTTTATGGAGATACAATTGATATATAAAAACTGCACATATTTAAATGTACACAATTTGATGAGTTTGAATATACATATACACACTCATGAAATCATTGTCATAATTATGGTAATAGAAATATCCATCACTTCCAAAAGTTTCCTAATTCCTTCCTTTCTTCCCTCCTTTCTTTTGTTCTTTTTTGTGGTAAGAACACATAAACGAAAAATCCAAGGGTTCTCAAAAGAGGGAGGCAGGAGTGCAAGTCAGAAAGATTTGAGGATGGCACACTGCTGTCTTGAAGATGAAGAAATGTGCACTCAGCCAAAGAATGCTTGGCAGCTTCAGGCAAGGAAATAGATTCTCTCCCATAGCCTCCAGAAAGAACCAGCCCTGCCGAGAATTGATTTTAGCTCAGTAAAGTGCATTTCAGACTTCTGACCTCCAGGAGCGTATCAAAATAAATCTGTGTTGCTTAAGCCATCAAGTTTGTCATTTGTTAGAGTATCAATAGAAGACTGATATAAAATGTTTTAATTGTAAGCTGATATATTTTCTGATGGAGGTCTGATTTCAAAAAATCTGTTCCATTTTTCCAAAGACACTTGCCAAACTATGCTGCCAACAACAAAAAAGTAGAATATTGTGCCAATATGGAATAACCTCTGATATGTAAATATAATTTAAATATTTATAAAATAAAATATGCATGCTATGAATTTATATAGATGCATACTTATGACAGAAAAATACATTTATATACATGTATTTTGATTTTATAAATATATCCCTGACATGACTCTGAGTACAAAATTTGTATACATATGACTAGTCAAAAAGCTGTTAAAAAAATTGTATATATAGAAATGGGTCCCAGACATACTCACTTAGATCTTTAGTTGCATTTCAAAATTAATATTTTAAAATTTAAATCAAAATTTCCTCTCCCCACATAGTCCAACCTGTCTTCTCCATCTTAAATATCAGTGGCATTATCCTTAGTAAGCTCAAGTAATACACTAGAGGATTATCTTTGGTTTCTTCTTACTCTCACACTTCACACTCAGACATCAGCAAATCCTACCAGATATATTTCCAAATATTATATATCCTAATATAACCACTTCCTCCATGTCCAAGGCTACCACCATAGTATAATGTAGGACAAATTTATCACCTGGACTGCTATTACTCTCTCATAATTTTCGTTTCTCTCCTTGGCCCTATATTTTATCTACACAGTAGTCAGAATGTAGACTGCTATTTTTAAACCTAAATATTACTACTCTGCTTAAAATCCTGGTTTATGTTAAAATAAAAGATAAATTCACTATAATGGCTACTGCACAAATTTGTTATAGTGACCTGACAAATTGCCTCTCTGTTTATTATGAAGCACCCAAATTATAGGTAATATTTTTCCTTGAAGTACATATTTTCTGATATTAATATAGATGCTATAGGCTTCTTATTCTTATTTTATTGATTGATTTATTTAGAGACAGAGTCTTGCTCTGTCACCCAGGCTGGAGTGCAGTGGCATGATCACAGCTCACTGCAACCTCTAATTCCCAGGCTCAAGCCATCCTCCTGGCTCAGCCTCCTGTGTTGCTAGGACTACAGGGGCACACCACCACACCTGGCTATTTTTTAGATTTTTTGTAGAGATGAGGTCTCACTACGTTGCCAGGCTGGTCTAGAACTTTTGGCCTCAAGCAATTCTTCTGCCTTGGCTTCCTAAAAATGCTGGGATTATAGGCGTGAGCCGCCATGCCCAGCCCATACCCAGCCCAGCCTGCTTATTTTTAGCGTTCAATTTATCGATCAATCAATTGATAAAGACATATAATTTATTTATTTGCAACCTATCTGTATTTGCAGTTGTCTACTGTGGGCAGCATATTGTTGAAATGTGCTTTTCCTCCCTGTTCATTTTCTTTCAATATTTTTTCCTCTCAGTTCTTCAGATTGGATCATTTCTGTTGATGTGTCTTCAGGTTCACCATTTTTTCCTCTTGATTTCCATTCTTCAAAAGACCCCTCTTGATAAAAATTTTATTCCAATTTTTTTCTTTTCAGTTCTAAAGCCTCTATTTAGTTCTTTTTTTTTACATTTGCTATTTCTCTACTAGTACTTTCTACTTTTTAATTAATTTTCTATATGCTTCTCTTTAACTTGTAAAGGATGGTTTTAGTATCTACTTCAGAGTCTATTCTGATCATTCCAACATCTGGATCATCCTGAAATTGGAATATGCTCGTTGCCTTTTTCTTGATAATGGGAAACACTTCCCAGGTTGTTTTCTTGCCTTCTAACTTTGGATTGTGTCCTGGAGATTTCGAATGCCGGGTCATATAGAGTCCGGGTTCTTTTATAGTTCTCTGGAGGGTGTCGATGTTTTTATTTTACCAGGCAATCAATCCAGGTAGGTTTAGACTGTAAGTTTTCCCTTGATTTCTATGAGGTGTGATTCAAATCTCAGTTCAATTCTGTAAGTCTATGATAAGCTGCTTTGAGGTTTTCCTGGGCAGACATAGTTCAGGGGTTAATACAGACTTCTGCGAGTTGATACACAGAATTATGATGTTACATTCTTCACCTCTCTTCCTTCCATGGTTCCCCCTTATTTTCCATCTCACAGGGGCTCTTTTCTGCAACTGCTATAGTCAGAAAGATAGTGGGGTTTCCACTGGAGTTTTAGTCCCACTCCCTACCGCCATCATACTGTGCTATTCCAGGACTAGAGTCAGCCCTTAGTTCAAAGTTGCAAGAGAAAAATATGGGGGGATGGAGGGATGGGGTGGGGGGGAGAAGAGAGAGAGAGAGAGAGAGATTCTCTTCAAGAGAGTTTGGTTCTCTTTCAAATATCACTTCTTAGGAGAGACTAACTATAATTACTTTATCTACTAACACAGCCTCTAATTATTATAGAGTTGGTCTTATTCTTTGATAGCACTTTTCACTTTTTCACTACATGTTTGTTTTTTATCTTGTTCCTCTATGATGTAACCTATATGAGAGAAGGAATACCGTTTCTGTTTATTTTCATTATTTTATCTAGAGCATTTGTAATAGACAAAAACATAGAAATTTCTATAAATAATAGTAATCAATAAATATTTGCTTAATGCTGACTATACTACTGTTAAGAGGAAGATGAAGGAACAAAAAATGTGTATAAAGTAGGTTCAATAAATTATGTGTTTCTATATACATGCACACACACATATATAGAGTGAGTTGTTAAAATAAATACCTGCTTAAAGTTTATTTTCTGATACATTTTCTAAAATGTTATCCTCATAAAATGGGAGTATTTGTGGGTTTTTTACTAATATATTTCAAATCCTAAAAATAAAACCTGGAAATAGTAGATACTCAAGAATAATTTTGATGAATAATGAACATATGAACAAAAAACCATACTTTTTCTTACATAGATATTGTATGAGTTACCTATTGCTGCTGTAACTAATTACCAAAACGTGAGTGGCATAAAACAACACAAACTAATTTTCTTATCATTCTGGAGATCAAAGGTTAAAAATGAGTCCCATTTGGCTAAATCAAGGAGTTTGCAAGTCTGCGTTTCTTCTGGAATCTCTAGGGAAGAATAACTTCCTTGTCTTCCCCAGCTTCCAGAGGCCACCTGCATTCCTTGGCTGATGGCCTTTTCCTCCATCTTCAAAGAAGCATCTTGCACCTTAAATTTCTCTCTTTCACCATTCTGCCTTCCTCTTCCTCATTTATTGTAATTAAGCCCACCTGGAGAACCCAGGATAAACTCCTTAAGGTCAACTGATTAGCAATCTTAACTGTGTCTGTAACCTTAAGTGCCCCTTGCCATGTAACATAATGTATTCACAGGCATGGGACATTGTGGAAAACATGAATCTGTGCATTGCAGACATTTTCTGAACATATATACAAATGTTATTTACAGTATTTGACTATGGGAAATGTGATAAATATTCATATAGGAAGGGAATGTATTTGACAGTATGTATTAGTGGTCTCAAAGTATGGTCTCTAGACCAGCAGCAGCAGCTGGGAACTTAGTAAAAATGCAGATTCTTAGGCCCCATTCCAGACTACTGAATTAGAAATTCCTGGGGTTGGGCCAAGCAATCTATTTTTTAACAGTCTCCAGGTGATATGAATTCTTGCTAAAGTTTGAGAGTCACTGGATTGTACCACTCTATACTTGTTTTTTTAACTGGTAATGTGTCATTATTTACATTTGAATGAATAAAATGTTTCACTAACATGATATTCATTTAATTTACAAAAATAGACATTTAAAAAAACATCATACTTTTTTGTTGGGACAAATGGCATTAATAACTTAAACAGGTAGAAAAGAATATGTATGTTAAACAGCAACTACAGAGTTATTTCAAATACATACAAATTTAGTGATCATTTTGTCCTCAAGGTGATTTAAAATCACTGGTCTTTACATAGTTTTAGTAAACTTGATTATTCATTTATAGATGAAATTAGAAAAATACTAAAGTTCATTTCTTAAGGCCTAAATTAATTACACAGTTCTAATTTCTGGTTTTGGCAATCTAGAAAAAAAAAATCTATTTGATTTTTCCCAAGAATACGTTTAAAAAATATTGCCACAAGCAACACTGAAATTTTAATTGTTCTTAGTGAGTGTAGCCTTCTCATTTTATACAATTATATTAATTCTCATAACTTTACTTATTTATTCTATGTCTATGATTAAAGTAAACACCAAGTGATTTTTCATGTTTTAACAGGATTAACATTTCCTTCTCTTTCTTGTATAGTCCAAATGGATGCACCTGAGAGATTCAGTGACTCAGACCTCTGTACCTTCTGGCTCTTCTGTCTTTACTACAAAGTTTTCAAAGATACCAAGTCTGAATAAGAAAAGTATTGAGGAACCTAAGTATACAAATTTAATGCCTTAAGCTTGGATACGTGATGCATGACTTCCACGTACATTCTCTAGCTCGGACTCAGGCACTTGGCCACATAACAGCGGCAGAGGCAGAAAGAAATACTGTGAGTTCAGGGAAAAAAAGGAAACCATCTAGTGATCAGTTAATATTCTCTTCCACAGTCTACCAGATGCTTGCTTCACCATTCTTCTCACATAGTGAATTCAGTGACCTCCTCCCATGAGGAAATAACCTTAGGTCCTATATAAAAAGTTATGAAATCCTAAATCCAGAATCTGTCACTAATGCCCAGTTTTCTCCACTAGATCTTTATGTTCTCTGCATCATCTCAGATCCCATGGAGGAAAAGTTATCTGCCCTAGCCTCCTCACCTGCACACACACACACACACATTCTCTCTCTGTTCCTCAATCTCCCTCTCTCTCACCAATAAAGAACAGAGACCAAATAGAAGCAGGAGGAGAACTGGAATCACACAGTATTCATCATGAATAGCAATGACGAAATCCTGCTAAGTGAGCAACGAGAGGTCCTTATACCAAGAGGATAGGAAGGCGTGGGGGAGGGGAGCAAGGGAAGGCTATTTTATGATTAGACCCTATGTCTGCTTTCTGGGAGGAAAACTCTTGTTCACTGATTTCCAAAAAAAATCAATGATTAATTCCTGATTCAGCATCTAGGATATTCTTATCTAATATTCCCCAAGGCCCCACCTGAAGCGAGCTGCACAGCTCTCACTATTTTCCACCTTTCTGTGCAAAAGTGGAGACACAAGAAAACTATTGAATAGCAAATGTCTTCTGGAAATCAGGTGCTCCATTTTTTGACAAAGGAGTCACCTCCAAAGTAACATTAATTGCTCATTTATGTCAGGTCTGTCTGCTAATAATTATTCCCAAAGCTCCTCCTCCACCCTGACATATGATAATTGTTAAATCTGCTTTATTTTATTCTTCCTTGACCTAGACTTATCTCTCAACTTCGTGGTGTGAAATTTAGGGTCATTTGAAATAATCAGCTATGTGTAATTTGATCTTTGATGCAGGGTTAAATACAAGGTTAATTTAAGAAGAAAAAGACCACAATTCTTTACTTAAATCTTATTCACACATTTTGTAGTATGACTTTGAATCTCCTCCCGTTAAGAGTGGATGCGTATTCCCTGGAATTTGGACTGGCCTTGGGAATTGCTTTGGCCGACAGAATGCAGTAGAAGTAAACGTGTCAGTTCTGAGCCTGAGCCTCCAGAGGCCGTGCCTCTCTTGCCCTCCCCCACCTCCACCCCGTTTTTCCCCCTCTCTATTTCTCTCTCTCCTTTTCTTTCTCTCTTGCTCAGAACCTTGTTGTCACCATGCATGAACAAGCCTGGGATGATCTTCGCTAGATATTTTAAAACACGTTTCAGACACAACCTTTGTCCCAACTGTTGGCTAGTCAACGTGTGAGGCCATTCTAGACTAGCTGGGCCCCAGCCAGTGTGTCAATGAACTTCAAATTCATGGAAGAACCCTGCTGAGAGAACCCACACCTAACTCGGATCAACAGGCCCTCATAGCTGACCTACAGATTCACGAGCCATAAAAAGTGCATATTATTTTAAGCCACTACATTTTGAGGTGGCTTGTTATGTAGTCAAGAGGTAATTGATACATTGTCTTTCTTTAACTAAGAATTAGTAATAGGTGTGTGCGTCCAGCTTCATATCAGACTTATTTCCTGACCTTTGGAATCAAAAGGCAATCTGCTTCTCCAGAGCCGATCAGGAAAATAAAAGCTACGACAGCTTTAAATATTCTGAGCAGGAAGGGATTTCGTATTAATGAAAAAGTGCTTAGAAAAGCTATGGAATTTCTGAAATTTTGTGAGTCAGGAAAGGTTGACAACAAATTTCAGTTTACCACTAGTTTTCTGAACATCAAGAATTTCTAGAAACCAGAAAAACAACTAATATCAATGATCATATCTCTGAACATATGTATACATATATATACACATGTACATACTATATATATGTATATTTTATAAGCAGTAACATGTCAAGCAAATGGATATCATAATAATGCTAAGGCAAGAATATTATTAGAGAAGACCTCAACTGGAAAATTCAGTTACGAAAACAATTTCAATGTCTTTAGTAAGATAAATATTTTTGTCTGAATGCAAATGAAATTAAAAAAAACAAATCATTTGATATTTGATTATAATTAGTCTATTTACAATCTTAAAGGACTTAAAGGAGACAGACACTAAATATTAACACATGTATATAGTGCCAAGTATGTATAAGTTACACACACAGTCTAAGGGCTATCTTGCATTATGATTTGTTAAAAAGTGAAAATAAAAACTATTAACTTCTAATAGTGACACATTAAAATAGCAATTGCCATCATTTTTACTGAATTGACAGGTGTTTTATTGCAATGACTAAATCAATCAGTTATTTTGGTATCAGGTATAAACAGACTGAAAGACGTTTACATTCAATCAGAGGAAATTTTCAGTGCCATTCTATGAGTTAAAGTTATTACAATTTTATTAAAGATGACATTATGATAAAAAGAGTTTAGGCAATTTATCCAAGGTCAAGATATGAAACAAAAAATACATAGACATGATAAGCAAGTTTGGAATTTGCAGCCATTATTAAAGTAATACTATCCGTTTTTCCAAGTGTAGTCAGATGATATCTGTTTTGCTTCTATCTTAGTTTAGAAATTAAGGATATACTTATAATCTCTCCCTTCTCCTTAATGTCATTCTTTTCATGGGTATAGTTTTACTTTTCTTATTTATATCTCTCAAAGTATGTAAATATGGCCATCGTCACAATTATTTGTTACAAAACAAACATTTTCCCATTATGGTCTTCTTAGTGTGCTCTCATCTCAAAATTGCCTCAAAAGTTAAATTTTTCAGTGAGATTTCAGTGATAAAATAAGTCAATGATGAATTAAAAGTAACCGAAAAGATTCACAAAACAATGAAAAGATTTACCCAACATATCAGAGATTACATATTTTTCTAATTATTTTAAATTGTAAATGAAGTTGTAAAGAAACCTGTCTTTCTTTGATGCTGCCTGAATTGTTCATTTCTTATTTCTAAAGACTGTCACAGATATTCCTTAGCATATTTCATATTGAACAAACTATGATAGCATTGAATCAGATGTTATTCCTATCAAGATGTTAACCTTGAACCTGAGCTCCTGCCTCAGCCAGGTTGTCCATAAATAACATTGACCAAGGCCGGGCGTGGTGGTGGCTCACGCCTGTAATCCCAGCACTCTGGGAGGCCGAGGCAGGAGGATCACTCAAGGTCAGGAGTTCGAGACCAGCCTGAGCAAAAGCGAGACCCCGTCTCTACTAAAATAGTAAGAAATTAATTGGCCAACTAAAAATATACAGAAAATACAGGCCGGGCATGGTGGTGCATGCCTGTAGTCCCAGCTACTTGGAAGGCTGAGGCAGGAGGATCGCTTGAGCCCAGGAGTTTGAGGTTGCTGTGAGGTAGGCTGAGGTAGGCACTCCAGCCCCGGCAACAGAGTGAGACTGTCTCAAAAAAAAAAAAAAAACACTGACCAACGTTGTCGTGTTGCCAGAGGAAACCACATGTATACACACAAACATGTGTTGATGGAACATGAGGTTATAATAAATTTCTGGTATAATTAGCCAAGGACACAAATACACATGGGGATAAAAGTAGAAAAAAGGGAAGTAACCAATTCAGTGCATCTTGCAAGGCCTCTTCTGAGTCTCAGAATCACTAACAGGAACATGTGTCTACAGAAGGGAGGGTCTTGTTGGATTACCTAACCTTCTTTTTTACCATATGCAATATTTTCTCTTTTGCTAATACCTTTATTGAGATTTAATGTCATACCATGAAACTCACTAATTTATATTGTACTAATTAATGGGTTTTTGTGTATTCATAGAGTAGTCCAACTATCATCCCAAATTAATTTTATTTTTTGTAATTTTTTTAGAGATGGAGTCTTGCTCGGTTGTGCGGGCTGGAGTGCAGTGGCACAGTTGTAGCTCACTGCAACCTTGAATTCCTGGGCTCAAGCAATCTTCCTGTGTTGGCCTCCCAAAGTGCTGGGGTTACAGGCCTGAGCCACCATGTACCATCCCCAATCAAGTCTAAGACATTTTTATCCCCCATAAACAAAACCTATACCCATTAGTATTCACTCACCATCTTCCCCCGGCTCTTGCCCACCCCCAATCCTAGGCAACCACTGACTATTTTTTGTCTTTATAAATTTGCTTATTCTGGACATTTTATACAGTGTATATAAAATTATACAATATGTAGAGTTCGTGAAGAGCTTCTTTTACTTAGCATAATGTTTTCAAGGTTCATCCATGTTGTAGCATGTATCATTACTTCATTCCTTTTACTGACTAATAATATTCCATTATATGTATATACACATTTTACTTATTCACTCATCAATTGATAAACACTTGAGTAGTTTCTAATTATTAGCTATTTTGAATAAGATTTCTATGAATATTTGTGCACAAGTTTTTGTGTGGATGTATGTTTTTCTTTTCATTGAATATATACAAGGGCTGTCTGGAAAGTATCCAGCCATTCTTAATTTAATGAGAATGGTTACTATAATGGTTACTCCTATATGTAGGAGTGGGATTGGTGGGTCATATGATAACTCTATGTTTAACTTTTTGAGAAACTGTCAGACAATTTGTCAAAGTAGCTGCATCATTTTCCATTCCCAACAGGAGTAAATGAAGGCTAAAATTTCTACAGCCTCAACATTTATGATCATTGCCACATTTAGATCTAGTGCATGTGAAGTGGTACCTCACTGTGGTTTTGCTTTGAATCTCCCTAAATATCAGTGATGCAATGATGTTGAGCATTATCTTGTGTGCTTCTTGGTCATTTTTGTATCTTCTTTAGGGAAATGTCTATCCACAATTTTTTCACTGGGCTATTAGTCTTTTAATTATTGTTATTTATTCTTTATGTATCCTAAATACAGATCATTTATCAGATATATAATTTCCAAATATCTTCTCCCATTCTGTAGGTCTTTTAGTTTTCCTGTTAATGGCCTTTAAAATATAAAAAATTCTAATTTTTATTATATGTCCCTTTTATTTTTAGTATCAAACTATAACAGGTTTGCCAAACCTAAGGTCAGAAATATCACTCCTATATTCTCTTGTTAGGATTTTACAGTTTTAGCTGTTACATTTAGGTCAGCGATCCATTATGAGTTAATTTTTACATATGGTGTGAGGTATTGTTCCAAATTCATTATTTGGCAAGTGGATATACAGTTGTTCCATAACCATTTGTTGGGAAGCCTATTGTTTCCCTATCAGATTATCTTGCCACTTTTTTCAATAATTAACTAACCATAAACATGAGAGTGTATTTCTTGATGCTCAATTCTATTCCATTTGATTTATATGTCTGTTCTTAGGTGAGCACCATGCTGTCTTAATTAACTGTGACATTATAAAAAATTTTGAAATCAGGAAGTAAAAGTCCTTCAAGTTTGTTCTTATTTTTCAAGATTGTTTTGACTATTCTGGGTTTCTTATTTTTCCATATCAATTTTAGAATCAAGTTGTCAATTTCTGAAAAGAATCCTGGCATTTGGATAGTGATTGCACTGAATGTGTAGATCAATTGGGGGAATATTGCCATCTTAACAATACGGAGTCTTTCCAAACTTTGAATAGGAAGTGATTTTCCATTTATTTAAGTCACTTAAATCTATTTCAACAATGTTTGTAATTTCTAGGCATAAATTTTGTACTTCTTTTGTTAAATTTGCTGCTATGCATTTTTTTCTTTAAATGCAATTCCAAATAAATGGGATTGCTTTCTTAACTTCATTTTGAGTCTGTTCATTATTACGTTTAGAAATGTAATGGTTTTTAAAATATTGACCTGTGATCTCCATACTTGCTGAACTCATTTATTGGTACTAACAAGTTTTTTTAATTAAATGAGTTTACTTTTAGAGCATTTTTACATTTACAGAGAAATTGACAAGAAAGCACAAAGAGTTCCCATATACCACTTTCTCACTCATTCTCAATTTCCCCTATTATTAATATCTTGCATTGGTGTAGTACATTTGTTACAATTGACGTGCCAATATTGACATATTATGGTTAACTAAAATTAATAGCTTACTTTAGGGTTCACACTTTGTGCCATATAGTTCTATGAGTTTTAACAAATGCATAATATCTTGATCCACCATTAGAGTATCCTACAGAATAGTTTCAGTGACCTAAAGATTCCCTGTGCTCAGCCACTTGTCCATCCAACCACTGTCAACCTCTTATCTTTTTAATGTCTCTATAATTTTGCCTTTTCCAGGAGGTCATATACTTGAAAACATACAGTATGTAGCTTCCCCACACTGGCATCTTTCCCTTAGCAATATGTACTTCAATTTCCTCTATCTTTTCCTGGCACGATAAGTCATTCCTTTTTATTCTTGAATAATATATAATATGGATATAGCACTGTTCATATGCTCACCTGTTGTAGGACATTTTGATTGTTTCTGAGTTTGGGAAATTATGAATGAAGCTGCTATGCATATTCATGTGTAAGTTTTTGTGTGGACATGAGTTTTCAATTCATTTGGATAAATACCTAAAACCACAATTTTTGGATCATATGGTAAAACTATATTTAGTTTTGTAAGTAACTTCCAAACAGTCTTCTACAATGACTGTATCATTTTGCATTCTTACCAGAAATGAATGAGGGACCCTGTTGCTCCACATCCTTGCCAGCATTTGGCATTGTTAGTATTTTGTATTTTAGCTACTGTAATGGTTGTGTAGACCAACAACAACATTGTTGTTTTAATTTGTAATTTCCTCTGATATATGATATTAAATATAATTTCATATGCTTATTTCTCATCTGTGTATCTTCTTTGAAGTTATGTCTCTCCAGATATTTTTCCCACTTTGTAATTGGGGTATGTTTTCTTGTTGTTTTCTTGTTTCTTGATGAAAATGCTCTCATCACTATGGGCCTTTTATACATTGGATAAAATTCTTTATGAGAATTAATGTATTTTACAAAAAATTTTTCTCAGTATGTGAATGTGTTTCCATTTACTTAGATCTTTGATTTTTTTTTGTTAAAGTTTTGTAGTTTTTTATACACATTTTGTTAGATTTATACCTAAGCATTTCATTTTTGGATACCATTGTAAATAGTGTTATGTTTTATATTTTCAAGTTTCAGTTATTTTTTGATGGAATATAGGAAAGCAATTAACTTTGTATCCTGAAACTTTGCTATTAGTTACCATTAATAGTTATCACTTACTAATTTCAAAAGTTTTATTGTTGTTGAGTCTTTGGGATTTTCCACACAATCATGTCATCTGTGAATAAGGATAATTGTATTCCTTCCTTCCCAAACTGTATACTTTTATATCCTTTTCTTGCCTTATTGCACTAGCTACCACTTCATTATGTTATATAACAGGAGTGACAAGAGAGGACATCTTTGCTTTGTTATTGATCTTAGGGAGAAGGCACTAATTTCTCACCATTAAGAAGCTAGCTATAGATTTTTTTTTAGATGTTCTTTATTAAGTTGATGAATTTGTCCTCTATTCCTAGATGGCTGAGAGGTGTTTGTTTGTTTGTTTTATATTTTTGGTTTTAATTTGTTTTATTGTGAATGGGTATTAGATTTTGTCACTTTTTCTTCATCTATTGATAGGATCATATATTTTCTCCTTTATTCTGTTGACATTATGGATTCTATTCATGGATTTTCAAATGTTGAACCAGACTGGCATACCTGGAGTACATTCCACTTGGCAGTGATGTATAATTCTTCTTTATACATTGTTAGATTTGCTTTGCTGATATTTGGCTGAGGATTTTTTTGTATCAAGGTTCATGAGAGTCATAGGTCTTTGGTTTTCTTTTCTTGTAATGTTTTTATTTTGTTTTGGTATTAGAGTAATACTTGATTAATTGGATGAGTTAGCAAGTTCTCCTTATGTTTCTATTTTGTGGAACAGATTGTAGAGAATTGACATCATTTCTTCTTTAAACGTTTGGTGGAATTTACCAGTGAACCCATCTGAGCCTGATACTTTCTGTTTTGGAAGGTTATTAATAATGAATTCAGTTATTTTAATAGCTACAGGCCTATTCTGATTATCTATTTCTCCTTGTGTGAGTTTTGGTAGATTGTGTCTTTTAAGAACTAGTTCATTTCCTCTAAGTTATTAAATTTGTGGGTATAGAATTGTTCATAATATATCTTTATTGTCCTATTAATGTCCATGAGATCAGTAGTGTTGTCCCCTCTTTTATGTCTGATACACTCCTACTCCACACAGTGATATTTCAGTCAATGAAAGACCACATATATAACAATGGTCCCATAAGACTATAATACTATATTTTTTACTATACCTTTTATATGTTTAGCTATGTTTAGGTACACAAATACCACTCTGTTACAATTGCCTACAGTATTCAGTACAGTCACATGCTATACAGGTTTATAGTGTAGGAACAATAGGCTATACTATATAGCCTATTGATTAATTGGACATGTATAATAGGCTACATTATTTAGGTTTGTATAAGTACTCTATGATGTTTGCACAGTGACAAAATTGCCTAATGATGCATTTTCCAGAAAATATTCTCATCATTATGCAATGCATGACTGTGTTAGTAATTTGTGTCTTCTCTCTTTTTCTCTTGGTTAGGCTGGCGCTAGGGGTTTATAAATTTTTTTGATGTTTTTAAAGAACCAGCTGTTGATTTCATTGATTTTCTTTACTGTTTTTCTGTTTTAAATATTATTGATTCTGCTCTGGTTTTTATTCTTTTCTTTTCCCTTCTGCTTGCTCTGGATTTAATTTGCTCTTCTTTTTCTAGTTTCTTAAGGTAGAAATTTAGATTATTGATTTGAGATATTTTTTCTTTTCTAATATAGGCATTCCATGCGAAATTTTCCTCAAGTCACTGCTTCTGATGCATCTCACAAATTTGGGTAGCGATTTTCCAGCTGTCTTTTTGTAATTGATTTAGTTTAATTCCATTGTGGTGATAGCATACTTTATATGGTGTCTGTTCTTTTGAATTTGTTAAGTTGTGTTTTATTTCATAGAATGTAGTGAAATATCTTGGTAGATGTAACATGTGAACTTAAGCAGAATATGTATTCAACTTATATTGTTTTTACAAAAACTGTATAAATTGCAAAATTACAAAAACTTACAAATCAATTTGTAATTACAAAATTACAAAAACAAAAAATTACAAAAACTATATAAATACATATTTCTTTTCTTCTATTAATTGATTTAGAAAGTAATTATATAAAATAATACCTATACAATGGTATTATTGGGTCTATACCATATAAAGTATAATATATTGGGCTATAAGACAAAAGAATCCATAGAAATAAAGATAAGAAATGGTAAAAGGAAGTTTAATATTAATATGACAAAATCATGTTATTATTTTTTTATCTTAACTCTATTTGCTATTCAGCTTGGATCATTATTAAATGCAAGGTCATCTACAGTAATAACAGCTAAACTCCTCTCCTTCATTCTTAATCTACAATACTGCAATGAAGTCACAGAGAAAGATCACAGTTGAGGAAAACAGTGCCTTCAGTACCCCTGTCTCTCCCCTAATTTTTCCCAAGACAAATTATGACAGCAAAGCTCTATTTCTCCTGAAATGATCCCAATTATATGGCTCATTAAGAGGCGGGCATCTTGTCAATATAAAGATTCTGTGCTTAAGCTTCCCAATGCTTAATAGTGCTTCTTACATAATAGGCACTTATTATACATTTGCCAAGTGATTTAATAAATGAATGAATGGTCGTTGAGTAAAATCTGTTTCAATGGCAGAAAGTAGAAAAGGATGGCACCCATGTCTTAAAAACTTAGAGGTGTTTTTTCTTGATACAACACAGATCAAACTGAACTGAATAAAGAATAGATGTTGATGCTGACTTCCTTTTGTGAAGCAAGAGTCTGACGGGTAGTAAATGAAAGACAACGTACAGACTCCACTCATGCTCTAATCCGATTGAGGGAAAAGGTGATGGAGGTAGATGGGGGTGGGATCCAGATGTCACCAGTGCCTCCCGATCAACAGCACCACAGGCAGACATGCAGCCAGGAATGGTGCAATGCAGTCCCTGCTGTTCCTTAACAGCTGGGCCCCTCAGGCCCCATGCACCATTGTCCGGACTGGGTCTACATCACAATGACTATGCAGTCAGGGTTTGCAGGCACTACTTGCCAGGACAAGCCCTGCTATAGCATAGGAATTTCTTTCTGTAACTGTCTTCAAATCTCCCAGCTTCTCTACCTAAAGGTATATCTTCATCGGCAAAGTAAAAGCAGAATAAAAATGAATATCCCCCTTTTTAATCATACTGATCTTAGCTATGTAAACAGATTTTAGTATAATTTCTGAAACATACCTTTATAATTTTCTACTCCATGGTGTGCATGGGAAAAAAAATTCTAGATAAATTAAGACTAAAGTGGAAATAGAGGCAACCACTAAAAAATTATTGCCTGTTAGGGGCTAAATTTTGTATTACCCCCTTCACCAGATTGATATGTCAAAGCACTAACCCCTATTACCTTAAATGTGATTGTATTTTTGAGATATGGCCCTTCAAGTCATGCTTAAGTTAAACAGGATTTTTTGGGTGGACCCTAATCCAATAGAACTTGTGTCCTTATAAGAAAAGGTGATTAGGACACAGATACACACAGAGGGAAGTCCATGTGTGGACATAATGAGAAGATGGCCATGTGCAAGCCAAGGAGAGAAGCCGCAGAAGAAAATAAGCTTGCCCATACCTTGATCTCCCAGTTCTAGCCTCCAGAATTATAAGGAAATAAATTTCTATTGCTTAAGTCACCCAGTCTATAGTATTTTGCAGCTCTATCAAGCTCATGCACTGCCAATGCTTGCCTTTGAAATGGAAGTACAAGCCTACAATCCTTTCTTTCAAAACTCTTGCAATCTAGTGTGATTTGAAGTTGGATTTTTTTTTTTTGTATTGTGAAATATGTGCTATTTAACATTAGAATTGGGTAGAACTCCTTGATGAGAAGTAGTCATCCAAGTGAATTACTTTATAATTTTATAAGGTGAATGTTTAAGGGTTTGTTGGATTATTTTTCAGTCACGTATAAAGTCAAAAGACAGGCCAGTGCACCCCTGGTATCAGCTACCTTGCTGATACAAAAGAATCCCTGTAGTGTGCCCCTCCCCCAAACTTAGATATCTAGAAATACAAACACTCCTGACAAGATATAGTCATGGGAACTTCAATACATTCAAGTTCTTCAATCCATAAAGCATTTCTCCTTCATTGGTAGATTCAGCTCTCAATATCTAGTTACTTTTCAGTTATTGGTGCACTTGTAAGTTTTTTCGTGACTTGTTTTTTAAAGTTCACCACCCTTACATTCTGAATATACATCCAAAGAGATTCATATTAACTTGTGGAAATAGATTAAAGTGCAGAAAATCTGTGATCAGTAATGCGGAGTCCACCAATCTATATTCTTTGATTGATGGGTTTCACTCTTCACAATGGGACTTCTAGCCGTGGAAAGAAAAACTATATAAAATGATTTTTTTTTTATTTTTAGGAAAAATTTTCTCTTTAATACAACATGGTATTTTTACTTGAATATAGATAATTAAATAGGTTAAATAGTGTCCCTCCAGAAAAAAATTATGTCTACAGAATCTCAATATGGGACCTTACTTGAAAATTGTGTTTTTATATACGCAATTAGTCAAGACGAGGTTATGCTGGATTAGAAGGGCCCTAAATCTGATGCCTGGTATCCTTATAAGAAGCCCATGACAAGACCCAGACACACACAAAGAGGAGAAAATCATATGACGCCAGAGACAGAAACTGGAGATAGGCAGCTACAAGCGACGGAGCTCCAGATTGCTGGCAAACACCAGAAGCTGGAAGAGAGAGACAGAGAACAGATTTTCCCTCAGAGCCTCCTGAAGGAAGCAATCCTGCCGACACCTTGATTTCAGACTTCTAGCAACCAGAACTGTGGAAGGATAAATTGCTGTTGTTTTAGACAACCCAGCTTGTGGAATTTTGTTAGTGCTGCCCTGGAAGCCATAAATAATCTCATCCACGGGAGAAGGTATTCCAATCAATCTTGGACTGAAAGAGCCTTTGGGTCTTGATAGAATTTCCAACATTAATTTAATTAATAATTTTAGGACAATAAGAATAACTTAGTCAGTGAAGTGTCAGTTTCCAGCTTTTGGAAAAAAACAGTGCCTGGTTGAGGAGAGTCTCACTGCACGGTCCACTGTGCAAAGCCTTGGCCTCACCTAGTCTACATCACTCTCTTTGTTCTCCCACGGCCCAACTAAATCTCATCCTGCCTACTGCGGGGATTTTTAATTTGCCTGTCCAAAGATCCATGATTAAAACCAACCCCAAAGGTTTAGAATAAAAAAGAAATCAGGTATTAAGTTCTCCCCACATATAAAGGGTAGAGGGACGAGAGGTAGGTTTAATTTAGTATAGTTGTCCAGTGTATTACTTGAGTGAGTGATATGGGACTTGTTTCCAAACCAAGATTATTTTTCCGGTAAGTCATAATACAACTGGTCCTCGTATGCATTTTATTAGGCAAACTTATAAAATTTGAACTTGCAGAAAAAGGTTCTACTTTCCTTCCAAAATATTTAGATCTATTTTATGAGACCTTTTTTATATAACTCCAAAAATATATTGAGGACAGGAAAGCATTAGCTAACCCAATGTCCTATTTTCTGTGAAGAAATATTCAACACAAATCATGTGCAAACCTTGACACTAACTTTATCCTTCCGTATAAGTAACAAAAACACAGTTTTCATTATGAAGATGTTGTTTGTGATTCAGGGCCATTTCAATGGATTTGTGTTTTCAATAATCCTGTAGAGATTTTAGAGAACCTAAAAAATTATTTAGCAGTTTTCCAATTTACTTTTAAATTGATTTCAAATTTGTCTATGCCATGTAGCTAATAATTATTCAAAGTAATATTTAAAACTCACAAGTGCTTATTTTTAAAAGAATTGTTTAAATATTAAGGTTGTTGCACACACAGGCCAGGCTTATCATTCACATGTGCCTTCTACAAAGCACACAAGATATTAAAAAGAAATATTATCAAGAAGATGGAGGTTTTTTTTTTTTTTTTTGGTTTGTTTATTTATTTGTTTGCTTTTTAAACAGGAAAGACATTGGCTTTATCTGCCCCAGAGAATATACCTCTTACCTCTTAAATGATGTGAGTGAGCCTTCAAGGAGCCCAATTTCAGATGAGGATGTTGTTATGATCAATAAAATGTTATTAATGGTTCCTGAATCAAAACCTTATTAAAGACAGGAATCCTCCTGCGGTTTTTGTCAATGGCATTACCCTTTTGAGAGTTATGAGGCAGTGGCAGCTTCATCTCTCTGGAGCCTCTGTTGGCATTCCATCCACTGAATGTGTGAATGAAACACAATAGGCACTTGCTGTAATAATCTCGTTAGGTAAAGTCCACTGGCATTTCAGTAAATCAAACCAAAAATAAATTGCTCTGGAAAATTTGTGATCCTTCTGCTGAATACACGTTTTCATTTAACATAGGAAAGCCGTAAATTCGCACCATGCAATTGATCCATGCTATGTTGGCTATCTTAACGGTACCTGTTACGAGTTTGATTTAACGCTCTATGAACAGCATTTTGCCATGTTGTATATTACCAGTAACACAAAATTACAGTATTGATACATAAAAAGAAATATCCTGAAAAAGATCAAGCTAGCAACATCTTCTATTTAAATTCCTGGCTTTAAACTAAAGCGGAGAAGCAGTCTCGACTTTCATAACCAGGAACATGTGCTGGGTAAGTAAAAATGAAGGAAAAAGGAAGCATAGAAATTATAGCAAGAACTAAATCATGCACCCTGTGTTCACCTGTGGCTCGCTGGGCTGCGGCAAGAGAGCCAGCCCATAGTTCCGGCGGTTCAATGTGTGGCGCAGCTTTAGCCTTTGGCTTCGCCTCAGGAAAAATACTTCAACAGCTAAATCTATATAAAAATTCATACCTTTCAATTATCCCTGCCTCCGAATGGCTTTGCAGCGATGTGCCCAAGATCAGAACAAGGTTAATACATTTAACATTTTTCTAAAAAGTGTGTTTTAAGGATAGCTATAGGGAGGTGTCATGAGTTGCCTTCTTTTGACAGGCAAATCTCCAAGCAGCCTCCCTACCTCAAATGCCTACAACAAAGAAAGGTGACAAAGCTCAGATGGGAAGATGCAAGTATATTTTCACAAGGTGGAGAGTCATGTTTTTTCTTCAGAGACTTTAATTGTAATATAACAAGAAAATACTAAGAGTATTGGAGATAAATTAAAGTTTCTATTTCTTGGCTTTTTACATATATAAGGATTTCTAAAATTGAATTCAGAAGTGTTTTACATATATGTGTGTATATATATATATACACATATATATGTATGTGTGTGTATATTATTATAATGATGACACTTCTCCCTTGAAGCTAGGAGCTTAAGAAAGTATTATACAGATGACAGTAATATACCAAATATTCACATTTTTGCATAGCTTTAAATATAGGATTTTTTTTGTTTCACAGCCTTTGGCAACATACATAAAACATGTATTGTTCACAACATATACTCTATGTAAATAATGTAACACATGTTTGTGTAACAAAGTCTTACAAGAGGAAAAAAAGAGAGAAAGACTGCTAAGCACAGCCTTAGACATGCTCTTAGAGACTATTAAAAGTCAAAGAACATCTAGTTTAAGACACCAAAGTCATTGCGTATAATCTAGAAATATACTGCATAGTTGTTGTACCCTGTAAAGTAGAAAGACTGAGAGAAACAAAATTATAAAACTTTGAAACTCTATTTCAACAGAGGAATGCTCTTTGTGCCTTAAATACAAATTTTTTCTACCCAACCCTAGAAAAATACCCAAACACTGAATGTTTACAGGGCAGTTTGGGGCCAGTGTGAATATATAGACTTTAAATAATAAAAAAGCATAACAACAATCATAATAATAAAAAACCTTAGGCCTCTACGAGCAAGACTCACCAAGCTGTGTTTTCACCTACATCACTGTGTAAACCAGAATGTGATTCAGGCAGGACATTTACAACAGGAGAATCGTTTAAATGCCTAGTCCTTGTAGTGAAAGGTTTTATGGGTAGAAAAGTTTGTCAGCTTAGTATAATCAGATTTATTAATTATCTGTAAATTTTTTTGTGTACTTATTTTCTTTACATCTCCTTATCCTTATCTCCTACTGTTCATATAAGCATTAAACACAGTTTTAAACTTACCGTTATAGTAATTTAACCTTAATAATGACAAGATGTACAGCTATTTAAACCTTCTTTAAGTGTATCATTTTGCATCCATAAATAATAAAATCTCTGAAATGTAAAAAATCTATTCTATACAATTATTTCATCAGGAGAAATCTTGCATTTTCTCACTTCACAAAGCAAAAATTTTATTAAATTAGGCATTTTATATTAATTTAAAAAAAAAAACTGGTCGATTAAGTTTAAAGATTGATTTAACAAAGTGCATTATTTTGTACTATATAGACATATTCGAAATCTGACAAAATTTTCCCCTGTGGAAAGGCTTGCATAGAGTTACTTAATGAATAACATTAAGGGTATGTATGGATGCGGCAGAGGTGTGGGAGTGGGTGTGTGTGTGTGTGTGTTGTACTAGAAGTCTGATGAATCATGTTCTTCTTTTAGTTGAATGACTTTGTATAAAACATTTACCTACCATCTGGGTCAATATTTTCAATCTAAAAAATGCAGATACCAACATCGGCCTTACTGGCCACACAAAGTTACCATGATACGATGGATGTGAATGCACAGTGAAAATTATAAAGTGTTTACAGCTAACCAACTGCTTTTAGAACCTGATATAAACCACATAGATAGAGAGTATTAATGGAAAGAGAGCGAGCAAGTTAACTGAAATATTCCACCTGATTTCACTGTGTTTTGCACAATATTAAACTGGTCAGAGATGGCAAACTCTGTCAATTGGTTGCTACCTGATACCAAACAGATTATCTAGCCGATTTTTCCCCCTACATTGACTGAAAAGGGGAGTTGTTCTGGCAACTTGTAAACACAGCCAGAGAAAAATTTAACCTTCTCTAACCTCCATTATCTAACAGAATTTGAAACCAAATGCAGATGGAGAACTCATTATTGGAGTGACAAGCTCAGTTGTAATTAAAAAACGTGGGATCTATTGCTAAAGGAGGAGTATGGCAAAGGGCAGGGGAAGGTCTGGCCCTTTCCACGCATCATCCCAAGGTTTCTTAGCATGAAAATGTTTCAGCTGTTTCAAGCAGATATATTGACCTATGACTGACTAGCTAACACAACCGTGACAGAAAATGTTAAGTGCTATTAATTAGCCACAGGAGCACAACAGTCAAAAGGTGAGCATTAGAATGCTAGGGTATCTGTGACTTCCTCTTCCAACCCTGCGTAAGCGTCAGCATTCTCTTTTGAATGGATACGTTTACACCAATGTAACATGGCTAAATTAAATCCTCACTGCAATTGTGTTGTTTTGTTTGCTTTTTGCCTGCTTGAATGCATCTATTGATCTCACATTCCAATAATTACGGAGACTTTACATCTCATTTTGTTGCCCAATGCATGAGCCAAAACCCACTCCCCTTCACTTACGTTTGCATGGTGCTGAGTGCCATCAAATGTGCGTCAGAGGTTGTAGTGGAGGGATGAGGTGGGTCACATTTCATAGCAGACAACCTGGATACCAAAAAAAAGTGCAAAATTAATTTTTTCATGAAGTTCATTTTGCATTAAAAAACAGGAAGGAGTCCAGGAATAATTAAAGAAAAGCAGTAAAGCCAAGAGGAAAAACTCTGTATTGTACTGAATCTCTGTCTTGCAGTCTTTGGTCTATTAGATTTTAAATTCCCTAAAGAAATAGAATTTTTAAAAAGTATATGCTATAGGTACTTTATCAATTCCTCTAATCTATCTGCTTTGTTTACACACAGCATATCATTTTTATCCATTTAAAACTTGTAAGCAATAGTCATAGAAATTAATTAAATTTCCCCTCCACGAAAGTGACATTTTAAATTCACCTCTGTACAACTTGGACTTTGGTGCAGTGTGGACACTATCATATTCTTCATCTTCATATGCTTCTTATTTTCCCTGTTGAACGGTAATTCCAGCATCCAGATGCCAAACTGCGAAAATATTCTTCCAGCAGCAGCATATGGTTCCTTGGCAAGCCTGTCTAGCATCTGTACAGAAAGCTTAGAGTTTCCTCTGGGTATGTAATATTTCTGGCTGCTAAGAGGCTATTTGTGCAGTCTTTTTCTCACAGACACCATTTCTCTTGACAAACCTTTGGTTCTAAGCAAATTTTGCACATTTTTTCATTCATTTGAGAATCAGTGATACACCTAAGCTTGCTTTAAGCCCAGGCAGCTATCCAAATATTCCCACTCTATGACCAAGGGGCGGATCTGGCACCGATACAAATTGGTTTAAATATAATAAGAGTTTATTTAGCTACCCTGATAAGCAACATTTTGTTACTAATAACATGAAGATTATCTACATTGTGGTAGCTATTTGTGATGATTATCAAGGTCAAGAAAAAAAGAGCGTTTGAAGTGAGAGCAATAGAAGGTAACCACATCTGAAAGCATGCTAGCGCGGAAGCGTGCTGCCACAAATGGTGTGTGTGATGTGTAGTTACTCATACGCAATTTTTCCCTCTCTGGAAATTCAGCTTCTCTGCACAGCTGTTTGGACCCAGCCCCCCCCCGGTGGTATAAAGAACCAGTATCCACAGCGCTGTTACTCTGGGGAACAGTTTCATCGGTCACCATTTTAACTAAGCACTAAAAGCAACTGTTCTGCTAGAATTAGAGATTGTTTCATACTGAAGAATTTCTCAGATAACTTATGACAAATTGAGAACAAAATCTTTTATGGCTTCTCATAGTCTTCCTATCATAGTGCTCTAAGTTTTGGAATATTTTCTCAGAAGGAAGTAACAAAAATTTGCTAAAAGGAAATATCTTTGAACAAGACTCATTATTCCTGCTGAAAAGCTAAGGCACAGCAAAATGTACAAAAAATAATCAATATCCATGCCCTTGTGCTATCTATGTAATGTTTCTGGAAACTATCTTTCTTAATATTCCATGCCTTTGTTGCATAGTATTTTTAAGAATACCTGTTAAAATGGGTCCTTAGGAATATAGAAGTGAAGACATGAAGCATATTTTCACCACATATAATTTCCTCATGGATGACCAATGAGCTGAGATTTCTGACTAATATTTTAATGAGCTTGACAAAAAGATAAAGGGAGATCCACTGATAGATAAAGCAATAAGGATGCCAGTTTCATTTATGCTAAATACATTTAAAATATAGCAATATTTCCTACACGATATTTCACAGAGTTCATTCAAAATAAATGGTGAATTCCTTAGTCAGATAGACAGTGAATAAGTTAACAAGTTTCTTTACCGGAAGACATCCTGTGGCTTCCAATATACTGACGTGCATTGTGAACCACTGAAGGAAGATGTGCCATATCCATGCCCTTAATACTGGACTCTTCCTTTTGGTTTGTTTTTGCCTTTGTTTTTAAAGCAATTCTGCTGGAATTATGCTGAGACCAAGGTGAATAATGATGAGCTGAAAGGTGTAGTGGAAGCAAATCCATCTCAACCTACGTGCAAATTAGCAGCAAGATTTGACGTTGCTATTCCAACAATGTTGGACAATTTGAAACAAATCAGCAAGGTAAAGAAGCTGGGTAGATGGGTTTTGCATGAATTAAAAAAGTGTTAGAAGAGGAACCTCCTTAACACTTACCTTTCTTTGCTGTCATGACATAAAGGTGAACAATTTTTACACTGTGTTGTTATGTATGATGAAAAAATGGACTCTTTGTGACAATCACAAGCATTCAGCACAATGGCTGGGTAGAGATGAAGTGCCAAAACACAGTCCAAAACTGAACATTCATCAAAAAAAGCTAATGGTGTCTGTTTGGTGGTCCACACCAGTATTATCCACTACAGCTTCATGAAACCTGGTTAATTGATTGTAGCAGATGTTTGCTGCAATCAGTTGGATGAAATGATGAGGATATTTGTGATTAAGCAGCCAAGATTGGTCAATAGAGACAGGCCAATCCTCTTGCAAGACAGTGCTCTACTGCATGTCACACAAACAGTGCTGCTCAAACTACAGCAGCTGGACTTGGAAACTCTCTGTCATCCACTGTATTTTTAAAATCAACAGAACAGAACTTCTCAAACCATCCACGGACTGTGCATTCATTAGCCACATCCTTCCCAAACACTTCGTTGGTATTTCAAGCTGTCCGTGCTGCGTTGGTTCCATGACAGAACTCATATTAGAAAATAGCACAAATTTTTGACTTATCTATGGTTTCACAAAAATTGCTCTAAAAAATATTTGAAAGATAATCACAAAGCAAACCATGCGTTCGAAAGAATGAGGATGTACCTTCACAATAAAAATAAAACAAGAAGTGTCGAAGTGAAATGTCAGAGGTATCAACTGTGAAACTTAGTACTTAAGGAAATCAGACATTTCATACTTAATAACCTAAATACTAATTTGCTGTTTGATGTCTAAATTATAAATTCTAACTTAGTGAGCTTATTCTATTCCTACCTTCAAGATTTAAAAAATCTTGATCATGTCCACCTTCTGAACATTCATTTATTTTTTCTGTTTCTTTTAGTTTATTTTCATTCCACATTCTTTTTGATATTTTGTTTGCCTTTGTCTGATTTTATTTTCTAGATCCATGAGTTTTTTGAGAAACACTGACTTAAGTTGTGGAGGGTACTGATGTATATGCACTATAGTTTATTTTTTAAAATTTCTACTTGTTGTAAAGTATACACAACATAAAAATTTCTAGCTTAACCATTTTTAAGAATACAGTGCAGAAATGTTAAGTACATTCACACTGTTGTGCAACTAATGTCTAGAACTCTTTCCATCTTGCAAAATCAATTCTATACCCATTAAACAATTCTACATTCCACCTTTCCCCAGCCCCTGGCAACCACCATGTGCTATAGTTTGCAACAACAGGCAGAACTCTAGCATTTTTTTTTTTTTTTAGTTTCATTCCCAATATGCCAGAAATTTATTTACCTTTTAGTGCACAAAATCTATTTGGCTGCTATCAGCTGGCAATATTTTCAGAATCATAGATTATTTTTGTAGGTTGTAACTTCCACTTTAGTATCTACAACTCCAGAAAGGTGTTTTATGGAGTTTCTGGCCTTTGGACAACATAAATGAGAATTATCGGGGCACTGGTATGACATACACATTTTGAGCCGTACCCCAAATCGACTGTATCAGAATTCTCTGCACAACCTATCTTTTTCCCAAATGAGGCCCAGGAGTATGCATGCTTATCAAAAGTACCAGATAGTTTTTAAGCAAATTAAAATGTGATAATTTATTCCAATATATTCCAACAATTCATATTCTATTATTAAACATGCAACTTACCCAACAAAACTTCTATTAATGCTATTATCTATTATTGTTTCACATATAACTTTGAGAGTGGACATTGACTCTTGTGAGTAAAGTAACCTGAATCCTGACTCGAGGGAGCCAGACGGGAGGTTGGGGCTTAACCCCCGACAGGCAACAAACCAACTTCCTTGGGCAGGGCCTAGGATTTTAGGTTCCCTCATTGGAAGCTAGAGGCAATGGCCAATTTAGTTAGCTTTTCAACTTTTCTCTTCTTTGTTACAATTCCAATTTCCAACCCCAGAGAAAAGATATTTACTTAACTATTTATACACTGGAGTTGTAATTTTAGGTGGAATGATGGCCCAAATGTGAAGGGGTTGGGAAACTGTTCTCATCTTATCCCACTGGCTTCAGTGGGAATAAACATCAGTCTATCTAGGGGCACAATTCAGTTCCTTATAACGACTTAAATTCAGAAGAAAGCTCCAGAAAGGAGCTATTACATTGACAGACTTGAGAAAGATGTATATCAAATCTACCCACTTCCTCCTAAAGTGCCAGTAACTTTCCCCTATAAGGGAAAGAAAAGAAAAAGGCAAAATTCATATACATGGGTTACATATAGAACAAAGTACATGTGCAGCAAAGAGTTATACCCAGATGATCTATCTTGTCAGATTACTCCGTTCATAAGAATTAAATATAGTTATCAGATAAATCTTGAATAATCATAAAAATTAAACTGAAATATATTATTTTTTCCAAATAAATGACCGAAGAAAACCAATCTGCATGCTACGAAAGATTTAACAACTTCACTACAGGATTTTGTCCTCGTAGTTTCAATGATTTTATCTTGGAAATTAAATATTAAAACTTAGAAGAAATTTACTTGACGTTTACTTATCAGTGTGATTGTACCGCGTCCTCTCCTAATGCCTAATTAGGATGGCCCGTTTCCCATGTGCCTCAGTGGTTTCAATCTCACCCTTCCAAGTACATTCAAATGGAAAATGTTTTCCTGAACCTTCCTCTCTAAGGAAAAATGTCAGTGTAGCCTAGAACACTCTGGCCGTGGAGGTACATTCTGAAATGGCCCAGACTCATACTTTCTCACTGCAGAAGCCACTTTCAAACTGTTATTTTAGACTTTAAGGTACCTATTTAGTTGCAGGAATTCAGAAAAGATTATATAATCCTGAGGGCTCTCAAAATTATAACATTTCATGGAATGCTTACAACTAATCATTATTTACATAAAATTTTAAAAAGCACATAATAAATATATTTTAATTGCGTTGAATACTTGTATGTTCATGAGTGTGTGTCTATACGCAAGCATGTTAGTAAATTATAACTTTTACCATGTCATTATTGCAGTTACCTAGTAGTCCTCAGGAATACTAAGTAACAAAAAGCTATGTGGAGATATATTTCATTTGATTAAAAATATTGATGTTTCATATTAAATATCTGAAAGAGTTTTTTAAAGAAAGCCAGACATATATTTCATGGCTTGGCTAAGGGAGAGCAAGCCACACTATCATGTTCTACGATACAAAGGTGTACAAAGCACATGCTAGTCTACCTAGTTTAGGTAGACTCACAGCATTATTCTTATGTAGTTTAATTCATATGTAGTTTTTCCATTGCCTTCGGGCGAGGGGAAAGCTCCACGTTTGTTGGGTAACCAGATACAGAGGCAAAGGGCGATATTGAATATTCTGACACACCCACACTCCGATTTCCAGTTGAGGCTCTTCCGACATTAGTAATTTCCAAGCATTATATTTTACCTGAATCAGGAAAAAGTACAGTGGAATGTAAATAATGTATACTGTATTTAGAAAAACAACGTAAATACTTTATAGACTGTTCAGTAAATAATGTATATACTTAGAAAAACAATATAAATATTTCATGGACTGCTGGGCCACTGTTAAGGTTCAGATTAAACCTCTGGGTTTAGAGAACACTGTGTTTATCAAAACTCAATTTCTTCTACCCAATAGAATTCTGTAAGGTTCTGGATAAATTGCCATATATAAACTTTGTATTTATGATACAGTTCAACTACAGTCCCTGTATTAACTGTGCATTATATTTCCTAGCTGCGGCACACTAAAATCATATGAACTTCAAAGTTTGAGCTATGTTATATTGTTATAAAATCTACAGAAGGACTTTTTGTCAAGCCTTTGCCAACCTTGCCAATCACATTATAAATTAATATTGTATTCTTGATCCATTAGGATTACAATCTGAGTCCCATATTTCTAGTAATAATGTTTACTGTTCTCAACTTCTGATTCCATTATAGAAATTAATTTTATTCCTTTCTCTCCTCAAAATTGCACCACTCTTTATTTATGTATGTTGCCTAATAAGGCTCTAAAGAAATCTTTTCTTTTTTGGTTTCTTTTAAGTCACAGCTGAAAATGTGCTTCACATTTCTGTCCTTTCCGAACTTCAGCACTATAGCACATCATTTCAGACCACATTTAATATTCAATATCTATTGTTAAATTCCTCCTAAAGTGCCAGTAACTGCTCATATGTTCTAATTAATAGGCATAGTGTGAAGGCCATAACCAGCTTCACAGAGAACAATGAGCTCACAGATCACAGCTGCAATCCACCAGAGGTTGGATGTGAACATTCCCTTCTCAACTGCTGAGTATTTCAAGCAGGAGGAGCAGCTGGCAGGCGAACAGAACCCATGATGCAGTAACAGTTTGTCGGAGCCATGAAAAACTGTAGATGTCAAGTGCATATCAAATAGTTTTCTATACCAACTGGTTATCGTTGTTTGTACCAAAAGATGACACGATTTTGAAAATGGAGATTTCCTAGTAAATTATACTGATATTTAGAGGGATGAAAGAATAACTTGCTAGAATGCTTGAAGTCCAAAGAGCAGTGTTTGAAGGTGTTTGGGGTCAGTGTGGAAAGAAGTTTAAAGAAGATAATCTGTAATTTATCTTGTAATCACACTGAATCATGATGACACAAGTTGTATCACAACATTGGCCAGTTCTTTGGGGTGTGTAAGTACTATGTTCCACATTCATGGATGTGTATATTTCTGAAGCAAGATGAAAACCAAAGAAATATGTCATTGGGTCATCACAAAGGCTATCTAGGTGTGTTTACCTTAATCTATACATATCACATGAAAAACAACTCAAGGTGTATACTCCTACCAGTATAGTCTCTATACTCACAAATTTCAAAATTTATAGTTGATGTAACAATGAAAAAATTTTAAATTGCCCTACTAGATATAGATTTAGAAACATGTGACTATGTTCTAAGGAACCACTGAATACAAAGTATGAGGAAAAGAAAGCAAAAGAGAGATGCAATGTTCAGAGACTAAGGACAGTGTTGGAAGGAATTTTAAACATTTAAAAAATAAAAGTGAAAGTATAAAGGAAGATTACAGAAGACAAAAGGGTTATTTTAAATGCACAAAGTAAACTCACATTTTAATAAATCACTGTTCACTGAACAGAAATAAGATATTTTAAAATTTCTATTTCTGTCACTCAAACTGTCATACATCTGGGGAGATGCTGTAAATACTAGAGTTGGATCCATGGTTTCCATACACCAGAGCTCAAGCTTCTAATTCAAGTTAGTCAGTGACAGACCAGGGGCAGAGCCATTCCTAGAAACTAGAATTGCTGTAGATTCTTTTTCATTATTAATGTATTATCTGCATTTTGTTGGCGTAACCCTAACCCAGTGCACTTTGCCCATTTTTTTTTAACATCATACACTTCATTCTGATATTTAAAAGTTGCACATTGCTTTGGAAATTGCAAAATGTTTATACACACATGATTTCATCTGATTCTCAAAATAGCCCTAAGGAATATGTAGGTGTTAGCTCTATTTTAGAACTGAGGAAATCAAGCTCCAGAAGTAACCTGGTTAAGGTCTATGCCTAAAAAAATGCAATAATAATACTCAAGCCTAAGGCTGTTTATTCAAACTGAAGAATATCTTTGATAAAATTGTAGAAGAAGAAAGAACAGCTGTAAAGGAGGCAGAAGTAGAAGGAGGAAGAAGAGGAGTGAGTAGGGAGGAGGGAGGCAGAGAGGGAGAGAAGGAAGGAAGAAAATTAAACCAAATCCTTGGAGTGAAAAGGATAATGTGAGTCTAGTACATTAGGACTCTGTATCATAAAATCCAGGGCTTAATGTTTATTAAAACTCTCAGGTATTAAAATAAAATAGGAACTATTGAAAATAACTCAAGATCTTTTAAGCATATATTTAAGATCTAAGAGTTTGTTTTTAAATTACTTTCCACTAAATATTGAATCCAGAGAAAAAATAAAACTGGAAGTTACATAGGGTTTTTTATTAATGACCTAACCTCAGAAAAACAATAATTTCACAGCTTAAGCAGTTTTCACTGGTAACCCAAAGAACACAAATATTTACTTTCATTTTGTTCCTTCTAGAATATCCACTTAAATCTCTTCCTACTGTAAACCAGGCAAGGAATAAACAGGATTAACCAATTTTAGTTAAGCAATACTTGATTTAATATACAATCACTGCTTATTTTTAAAACAGCTTATTTTCTTTAAATTCTGATAAGGAAGTAAATAGAAGCGTTTCTACTTATGATTTTTGCACGTTAGCAGTAGTCGAAGGTGACAATGACCACAAAAGGATCAGCGTCCTTTTAATCCAAAAATGTATCTGCTAGTACTCACCGGCCCAGTTAGATGCTTGCTCTAAATTGTTTAGAACAGTCACATTTGAACCAAACATATTGTGTGCAACCCTGGAAAGATGTGTATATGAAGATGTAACATATTGTCCCACATCTACCCAATTGTGTGATGACTGTTTACTAGTTTTTAACAGTACAAATTAGGAACTATCTCTGGTTCAAGTATCAGAATTTGTTAATTACTTCAATTCAATAAATTGTTAGAGTTGTTCATATTTTTACAAGTGTTCGGTGAAATTTTTCCAAAGGTTTCTCTCCAAGCAAAATTTTATGGAATCAGAAGATGTAAACAAAATCTTTGCCCACCACTTACTAACGATGCAAGTCATTTCAAATAACTGAATATCAGCTTCCCATCCATAAGATAGGTTTACAAAGCTTACGTTGATATCTTCACTATGCTGTCATTAATGTACGATGAGACAGTATATATGGAAATATTCGCTACATCTGCGGTCCCCGACCTCACACTCCCCACACAGACCACCTGCGGGCCCCTGACTAGTACCTGTCCATGGCCTGTTTGGAACCGGCCACACAGCAGGAGTCGAGCAGCAGGCAAGTGAGCGAAGCTTCATCTGTATTTACAGCAGCTCCCCATCCCTCGCATCACTGCCTGAGCTCCGCCTCCTGTCAGATGAGCCAGGGCATTAGACTCTCATAGGAGCACGAACCTATTGTAACCTTTGCATGCGCGGGATCTAATTGAGCGCTTCTTATGAAAATCTAATGCCTGATGATCTGAGGTGGAGCTGAGGCGGTGATGCTAGCACTGGGGAGCAGCTGCAAATACAGATTATCATTAGCAAAGAGGTTTGACTGCACAACAAATGTAATGTGCTTGAATCATCCTGGAAACATCCCTGCCCCTCTCTTTGGTCTGTAGAAAAATTGTCTTCCACGAAACCGACCCCTAGGGCCAAAAAGGTTGGGGGCCACTGCTCCGCATCATACAGTGTTTGTCAACTCTGACCGCTGTTCTTTTGTATATGTATTTGCAAGTCTAACTCCCTGCCAATCAAACAGCTCTTTGTCGGTTTACTATTTTTGTAGAAAAAGGTTTTACTCATGTCCCGTGACATCAAAAATACCTTCAGCAGTGTTTTGCCTGACAGAAATTTCCTCTATGCTTTCTTGTAAGAGCTGGCCTTCCTTTCTGCTTTTAGAGTGGCTACTGGATAGGAACACTATCGCAGCTTCTAATTGCTGTGATTGCTTATGTCACACTTCTCTCTCTTTCTTTTTTTTATGTTTCTGGCTGCTTTTTATGAGTGTTTTGCCTTCTGTGTGAAAAGGTTCAATGACATAACCAAGTCAGAATAATATCTGTGGAAGTTCTCTAATGAACAGTAAGGTATTTTGCATATGTGGAACAGTATTATCACTAATCAGAACACGCTTTCTTCAGGACTTCTGACTCCTAAGTGATTCTTACCCATGGTCCCTTATAGCTAAGTGCTGTGGAGATGCTTCATTAGTCCTGAAGAGGATCTGGGTGAGCTGGAGGAAGAAATCTTTAAATTCTGCCTGGCTGAGGATTTACTGTATTATGTAGCTACACACTGATGCGTTTGATGGGAGGGTACCTACAAATATGTGTACACACACGTGATGCAATGTGCACCAGCACATACCAGTTATAAATAACCAACAAATCAATTATTTTGTATGTTCTCAATATTGGTTTGTTTATTTAGGTGATGTTTCTTTAGTAGCTATTAGTTCTATGTGTTTAATTTAGGTAACAAATAAATTTTATGTCTGTATACTTTGCAACATCAATTTAATTTGTTGCGTATCTAATAAGAATTGTTTAAGTAAGATATTTAGTAAAAGGAAACACAAGTGAAAATGCACTTTGCAAATCAGTTCTGAATGTGAAGAGCTTGATGAGTCTCTGAGAGAGATCAGTCAGGGAGCCTACCGTGAAACCACAGGAAGAAAGAGGAGTACATGAATCAGTGAAGGAGACGGCACTCCGTGCTGCCATAGGGATACACGTGGAGAATAATGGGCAATAAAGGAGAAAGGTCAAGTTCACCGGGGTTAGTGCCCCCAAAGGTAACTCAGAACAGGGTATTTTTGGTTTGAGTCATCAAACGAATATTTGTCAGGCTACTATGACAACGAGGAAAGGTAATTCTGTGAGAGGAAAACAAGCAAAAGTATTGAAATGAGAAAACAGTTTAAAACCAAGTACTTCTGACTATGCAGTTAGATAATTCCTACATGCTTATAAAGTTGTCATTGTAGGAATTGGTTAACATGTGTGCACCGTCTGGGGGATGGACACACTTGAAGCTTGACTTGGGGGGGGGCAAGGGCAATATGCATAACCTAAACATTTGTACCCCCATAATACCCTTAAGTAAAAAAGAAAAGAAAACAGAAAGAAAAAAATATCTATAGAGCTCTTACAAGTTGCCTAACATTCTATATGGCATGTGTATGACTCTCACAATTAGTTATTATTACCACTTTACAGATGAGGAAAATGAGTACAACAAGAATAAATCATAGGCTCGGGAGTATACAACCAGCACATTGCTAAACAAAAACTTGAAACCAAGTAGTCTGAATGCAGAGCCTGTACTCTTAACCACTTTGCTAACTAGATAGGTAATTTCAAGTTTTATTACTATTACTACTATAAAACTTAGTAATTCACTTAATATTGCAAACTCCAGCATAGATAATAATAAACTGTTAGTCTCCCCACAATGAACATTTGAAGAATACTTTCACATATAGTTATAATGAAATACCTTATTGATCGGGAAAATTTTGCTGAGAAACATAGTGGACTTATTTTATTGATAGATCACAACCTGAGGAAAGGCAAACAACAAAATCAGAAATGGACATCTTCTTGCACTACTTGCCGAGCTAAGTCTTTTCGAGAAAACCAATTACATTGTGAGTATACACCTGTGGACATTTTAAGGCCTTTTGTTTTCCCTGGGAGAAATAAGGGATTTGGTTCCAAGGAAGGCTTGTTCAGAGCTATCATGCTCAGTGGCATTATGTAAATGCACATTTTTATATATTAAATTAGAGAGTGCTACAAAGCAGCACACACTATTGATTTATCGTGAGATAGGGAAGCAGTTAGGCCATCAAGGGTATCCCTTGGCACATCCCTTTCCTGTGATGAAATTTACAGTGAGAAAGTCAAGGATCCATAAAGACAAGTCTAGGTGTTGTGGCCAGCGGGGAAAAGACTCAGCTCAAACTGCATGCCAATTCCTGCTGAGTCGGCTATTGAAGTGGTAATACTGCAGAGGCCTTGCCTCTGGCTTTCCCATTTGTAGCTCTCAGCCTAGATGTTCACTACCCATCAAGGACATTATTCAGCCAGGCAGTACAGCCCCTGCACCAGTGACTTCATCTGGAACCAAACTTTGACAGTTACAGGCTCTGAATACTAGTTGAGAAACATTGAAATAACTTACATGCACCAAACATTTCTAAATCTTCTGTCATATTGTTTCTCTGAACATTATTTTTAATATCATTATTATCCTGAAATGTTTTTCAGGTCCCCAAATTATCTCTTTGCCATGAGTAAAACATTAATAGAGCATTGTCTTTTCCTTCAACCTGTGCAAATCTCACTTCAGCAGTGAATGCTTTGGGAGCAAAAAGAATAGAAAGTGAAGGCTTCTTCATCGTGCTCTACATTCTAGAAATCTAAACACAGGCCATATTCCCCTTTAAACATAATTTTGAAAAAATGACTTCATTGAGCTTCTACTATCTGGATCGATGTTGTTCTTAGAAACATGGACCATGCAGTCATGCTCAGAACAGAGTTACATCTTGGTCAAAATATATTAGGTGAATTTTAATAGGGCAAAGTCACTACATAAAAATTCTATAGTGAGATTACCTAAAATTAAACATGCCCAAATTTGATTGTTCTGTGCTAAGATTATTTCTGAGAGAAAGAAGAATTCTAACATGCTGACTCTAGGTGAGTCCTCAGAAGCCCATGCACAAAAAAAGACCAAAATATTTTGTTCCCTGTTTCTCACATGGCAGTTTGATGGAAAAATCAAAGTTGGAGTCCAGTTCCTATAATTTTTACAGCAGTGTTTTCAGGACATTCACTTCCTCTCTTTCCTTTGCCGTAAGCTAATCTCTGTTTGCATGAAAGACCTTGCGATGTAACAGCAGGAGCCTCCATATGTGAAATCCTGGGTCCAGCCTTACTCTGCTGCTCATTAATGATGAAAAATGGCACATCACTACCTTGTAGACAATACATGTGTTTCAGTATTTTTCTTTTACATTATTTTACTTATTTGTGGACATATGAAAGTGTTTTTATAAACTTTGAAGTGTGCGGCACTTTTAAAATAATGTGATTGTATAAAATATTTAGATCCTCCTATAGCCCAAGGATTAGGACAATGAGATTTTCCTCTGATTGTCAACCCCTTTTTCTCCATATTGCAGTGTAGACAAAAAGAAGACTAAAGGATTTTTAGAGATCACCATTCTTTAGATTCCACACCTGGCCTTAGGGCTCAGCCCTAACCTTCTGGCTCATTTCTTGCTAAAGAAATATTTATATTCTTGTTAAGTAGAGAGAAATCAATCGTATAGGAAAGGCAGCTGCAAAACAACAGCAGTCTTCATAAAATCAAATTTTGTTCACTTGTACACAGTACCATGTAATCTTCATGTATTTTAATAGCTTATGACATATATAACAGAATATTATATTTTGTTTAATATTGGAAGGGATTGACAAGTGACACCATGGAATGATTTTCTTAAGTAGGACGTTGAACCAGGCTCCAGGCTGTGCTGCATAGACGTAGTTTCACAAACTACAGAAGACTGACAAGCAGTGAGATAGGGATACAATGGCCAAAGGATGAACATGAGAACACTGCAGACGAGTTGATTTCTCCAAGTTCCCTCCAGTGCTAAAGCGCCAAGATTCTTTCTATAGTCTATAAAATATGCAAAATGCAGAAATAAAACAATGAATGCCCTAAGGTTGTCTCAGTGTTTGAAAACACAAATCATAGATAGCAAAAGACTTTGGGGAATGGATAAAATAGAGAGAGAAAAAGATGAAAGAACTGGTAAGAACAAAGAAGTAGAAATAAAGAAAACCCATGGCAAGTTTAATCAAAAGGGAAAACGCTAAATATTTAAGTGACAAGAGTAGTTACAGTCTAAAACAAAAAATAAACATTTTAACACGCGTTTCTAAATATCCAAAAATGATGGAAGAGGTGTGTTCTTACAAACCATCCGTGTCTTTTATAATTGCCATTTCCTTTGTAAATTCTTTAAAGAATAATGACATAGTCAATGAATGTTTATAACCATTATGTTTTAAAATCTCTGTAGCATTAATTTACTATTTATCTAAGAGGTTCAAGCACACAATATATTTTTATCCCAAACCAAACATCTAGTCATTTTAGGATTTGGAAGACTATCAGAGATCATTTGACTCAATCCGTTAATTATTCGAATGAGCAAACAGTGCCACAGACAATGTGAAGAGTTTACCCAAGAACCTACACATTAGCAGTGGAAGAAATATGACAGAAATAAAAGACTTCAAACCCCTCGGTAAACCTGCTGTTCCTCTCTGTGAGTTCAGTTTCAAAACATTTGTTTTTCTCATAAGGACCTTCCTCAATGCATGTAAGCATTTTACAGAATATTAAGTACCTGACTTAGAGACTAACGTAAGAGATACTAAAAACCAAGATATTCCAAAAGTAATACCAGAAAAAAAGGGGAACAGTAATGATCTTTCATGTATTTATCACATAAGCAAATAGGAAAAGACAATGGCTAATGATAGAAATCTTATTGTGTTAGGCCAATTCAAAGACTGTGTAAAGATTTCTGCTTTCTTGAATTCTGTCAAATTTCATTTTGTCTTTCTCTTAAGACAAATTCTATTTGAACTATCACTTGAAGGTGGTTAAATTGTGGCAATCCTAACCACCAGGCACATATCCTTCAAGTCATCACAAAAGCACCTCCCTCAAGGGACCAAAGAAGAGGTCTAAGGGAGGATATTTGACATTAGGCACAGTGCTCATTGTAAATGCTTAATAAATACTGTTTCATGATGACTTATATCACACAGAGTTACACTAAAAGGGATTTAGGAGTGTTGAAATAAAAGTGTGTAGCAATGTAAAGGAAATAAGTATTCGTTTGCAGAAAAGACATGTGCAATCTGCTCTCAGTGGCTAATCATCAGGGAAATGCAAATTAAAACCATAATGACATATCACCTTACCCCAGTCAGAATGCCTTTTATTAAAAAGTCAAAATACAATAGATGCTGGCACTGTTGGTGGGACTGCAACTTCTATGGAAAACAGTATGGAGATTTCTCCAAGAACTAAAAGTAGACCTACCATTTGATTGAGCAATCCAACTACTGGGTATTTACCCAAAGGAAAAGAAGTCATTCTATCAAAAAGATACCTACACTCGAGTTTTTATTGCAGCACAATTCACAATTGCAAAGATGTGGAATCAACCCAAATGTCCATCGATTTATGAATGTATTAACAAAATGTGGGGTGTATATATACCCCCCACATTTGTGGGGTGTGTGTATATATATATATATATATATATATACACACACACACACACACACACATATATATATATATATATATATATATGTATATTTAGCTGTCCAGCTAATTTTTTTCTATTTTTTTAGTAGAGACAGGGTCTCACACTTGCTCAGGCTGTCTCAAACTGCTGAGCTCAAACGGTCTGCCCACCTCGGCCTCCCAGAGTGCTAGGATTACAGGCATGAGTGACCACACCTGACACTCCCATTTATTGAAGAGACTTTTCCTATTGTGTGTTCTTTGCA
>CAUYRT010018845.1:0-61102 GCA_963574885.1 Lepilemur ruficaudatus
TGTAGTCCCAGCTACTCGGGAGGCTGAGGCAGAAGGATCGCTTGAGCCCAGGAGTTTGAGGTTGCTGTGAGCTAGGCTGACGCCACGGCACTCACTCTAACCCGGGCAACAGAGTAAGACTCTGTCTCAAAAAAAAAAAAAAAATGGAGCCAGGTTCCCATATTGCTCTGTCAGTTACAAAATGGAATTTTGAAGCCAAGCATAGCACTTTCAAAAAGTCAGCATGTCTTCATATCTGGAAATAGTAATCAGTTCAGACAAACATTTCAATGGAAGGACTCCCATTTTGTTGCAAAGTGTAGGATGATGAGTTTTTGCTTCTCTTAATTAATGTCACCAGAAATTTTACTTTAAGAGTTGAATCATAAAGCCCCTTTTGTGAAGATCAATAAAAAGCGTATATTTAGTCTGACTGAACTTAACTTCCATTTATGGCTCTTCCATTCAGCTGAGGCCTGTCTGGACCCGGCCTGTGTTAACATCTAGGTGTTTTTACAATTAGCTTCACTACTAAATAACACAGTCCTACCAACAGATTCAGTCATCCCTAAACCCATCTAGTATAACTGTGACTGCTGATACCTAGGGAACATTTACAATTAAATGATAATTTTTGTAATTCACATCTTAACATGTTTTATAGCCTTGTTTTATATTTTATTTCCACTTTAGGTACCAGCACCTAAAGCAAAAGTATATTTATTACTTTTCAATGCACAATACTGTCTCATTACAAAATACTGTCTCATTTATTTGGCCTTATGGGTAAATTTCCTAAGTACTAAAAATGATCCATTCAAGTGCAAAGTCCTAAATTCATTTATAAATATATTATTATTTCCATACTTATCTGCTATATAACTTCATGAAATTCATTATACATGCCCTTGTCTGCTTATACAACAGTTATGCGCAACTCTCTTATGGATAAATCAGGTTTAACATTATAAATATGCAGTATTGTACGCTACCATAACACACAACTGTATTCTGTATATACTTTTTTTCATTGTTTATATTACTTCACTACAAGCTGTTAAAAGTCACTGCTCTCATTTTGTCACCAATATCTCTCTATACTCTAAATTGGTTACTTTTAATCTAGTAGGAAAACAGATAATAGCGTTTACTTAAGTTGTGGTTTATTTTTTTAAAGTATGCCAAAGTATATAATGGTGAATGATAGAATGTCTGGAAATTGCTTTATAATTCTCCAGCAAACCAAACATGCCAACACAAAAAAATAAATGAAACAAAACTGGCAAAATGTTAACTGTTTAAGCTGGGTGATAAAGACTTGGGAATTAATTATATTATTCTATTTTATGTATCTTTGAAATTTTCTTTAATAAGAAAGTTTTTTAAAATGAACCTTTCTTTAAAGAAAAATGCTAGCTAATAAATATTGAAGGAATAATGGATTAGGTAATCACCATTTTGCAACTACAATGTAATGACTAATTCAGGCAAGGATCACTAATGCACACTAAAGCCATTGGGTGAAAGGGTGAAGGGTATTGGGGAACAAGATATTCACATGGCCTCAAAATATCACCCCACAGTTTACTTGTTAATTTCTGAGGGAAAGATAACTTTACAAGGGAGAAAGTTACCTTTGGAGGTAGATATTATCTAGGTTATCAAACAAATTCAGCATCACCAATAATGAGTCAAATTGTCATTATATGTTTTCTGATGTTATGCAAATATACAATATCACCTATGTAGTCATCTTACTAAAAATGTTTAACTTGAATGTAATAATGAGAAAACAATCAGACAAATCCAGTTAGTAGTACTTTTATAAAAGAATTGGCCCGAACTCTTAAGGATGTCATTTTTCCATTAGATTTTGAATCAATTAAAAGTAATAACTATAAAGGCCATTATTACAATAACTGGGACATTTAAATATGGTTGATATAGTAGATAATGTTTTATACATATTTAAATTTCTTGAGCATGATAATGATTTTGTGATCATGTAGGAGAAAGTTCTTGTTCTTAGGGAATACATGATGCTCAAGTGTTTAGAGGTGAAGTGTCATGATGGAGGCAACTTGTGTGCTTATGCATGCCTGTGTGTGTGTGTGTGTGTGTCTATATTTAAAGAGAGAAAAAGAAAAAAGCAAATATAGCAAATTTTAATAATTGGTGAATCTAGGTCAAAGAGATTATATAGGTACTCATTGTCCTATTCTTTCAACTTTTCTGTAGGTTTAGGTTTTTTCAAATTAAAAGCTGGGGAAATGTATAAACAGATGAAATAGTAAAAATAATAATAATAATAATAAGTAGGTCCATGAGAGCACAGTATCTCCTTTAAAGAGTAAAGTGTATGGAGGCCGTTTTCTAGTTACTTAACATTCTATTCTAGAGATTTCAGACTGCTGAAAGTAAATGGAACATTATTATATTAAAATCATGACAAACTTTATTTAATACTCAGTAACAAAAAATCCAATTTCTCTTAACATACTTCATGATATTAACAGTAACAAATTATTAAAATCACAATTTTAACAATGAAAGTAATCAAATACTTTGGAACCAGTCAATTGTGTTATATGATAGCCATATTATACTTCTATTATATTGTTTAGAATGTCATAGCTAGAAGAACCTCAGAAGTATATTATCTAATCTAGCTCTTTGATTTTGCAGTTTAGGAAACAGAAATATAAAAATGTAAAATGATTTGCTTAAAGTTAGCCAGATGATCTCTTTATCCTCTGTTTTCCTGTTATAACACACTGCCCATTGGCATTTTAGTTTTATTTGTACATTAAATATAGGACTTGTTTTGCTTTAAGGGAAACATTCATTATCACAGATAAACTCATTTCAAATCCATCAGGAATAAAAGATACTAAAGTTAATCTAAGGAGCAATTTATTGAATCTTCAGTAGTATTAGTTCTTTAAGTAAGAAATAGTTTGTCCTCAAGATGAAATAGAGAATTACTCAAAACATTAATATCAACAGGACATACAAGTTCATGTGACATCTTATGGAATTAAGTTAAATTTCATTTGTTCAGGAGGTGAAGCAAAACAGAAATGGCAACGGCATGAAATGTTTTAGAGAATGTTGTTCCTTCTGAGATTACAAATAGTTACAAAGTCATGTGAGCATTAAGAAAAAGCAAAAACTATTGAATTTTGATTAAAAGTAAGAAAACAATTGAAAAATCAGAGCCTAATGCATATGTGGAATGAAATTTAGTTTCCTGTTGAATAGTCACAGGACTAATAGTAATAATAAAAGGAATTATTACTTGAGTCCCCAGGAAAGAAATTATACATGCATGCAGTTCATAGCCTTCAACAGTATTTAACCTGAAAATCTCTCCAGGTAATTTACTTCTGGGACTATTACCTGAGTTAGCAATTCAAGTCACACATTTAATGAGAAAATTAGAAGTGTAACACTTTTGTTATACAACAGCTGTGGAGGAACACATTGGGGAAAACAGACTGAAAATAAAAGTGAAGATGTGTAAGTTAGAGACTATGGTAATGAACGCTAAAGTGCAGTTAGAATGAGATAATAACATTAAAATGGCCCTCATTCTGCACTGATTTTCTTTCATTGATTTGATTTGATTCCAAATATTGTTTTTTCTTATATTTAGTAGCATAAATTTTCTTCTGCTTAATAGTGTTAAAAGAGATTGAGAATCAGCCTAAATTATTTCTGTATCTTACTTCATTTCCACGTTAGATTCTAGTGTAATAAATACTCTGAAATGAGATTTTAATACTTCTGATGATATATCACACATACAGGAATTGTTATTTTTTATAGAGCTGAATATATTTTAAATAAAAATATAGATGAATTCTGAATAAGTGAAATAAGAACTAAAAAGTGACAAGACTCTTACAGGTGAGGATATTTTCAAAGCTCCCTTTGTTGAGGATTAGAATATCATATCATTTGCTCTAATGAGAACTGTGGAGTTTGATTCTTCCCACATTTGAAGAGCGTGTGTGATCAAGCTTACAGGGCTATGGAGACAAGAATGTGATTTACACTAAAATGTAGTGACTAGCAGGTGCTACATTACCACTGCTTCAGGCAGTTCTATGTTGATAAAATTTTACACCTATCAGAATAAGGAGGAAAAAAATGTACTCTTTCCGTGATACATTCTAGTTTCAAACTGATAAATCCAGCAGAACCAAAGAATTGTCATAAAGTGTTTTGATAACCTCACTTCATAAAATATTCTGCCCATTTGGGAAATAGGGAGCTTCTTTTTGAGTCTGTGTAATAATTTATGTCTGATAGAAGATGCAAGCATTTAAATGCCTTCACTTGTAATATTCAGAGATGACTAGCTAAGCCAAAGCATAAAGATAGGCAAACAGACTTCATTTTTAAAAAATGAGTATGTCTAAATTTGGTTTCGAATTCTGAATGTTTCATGATTGCAGTATGAAGCCTTTGCAGGAACACACAGAAGTTTGAAACTGTATGGAAAATGTGACCAGAAAATACCTATTTCAAAATATCAGCGCACTGGCTTAAATATATATATACAGTAGTCCCCCCTTATCCACGGGTGTTATGTCCCAAGACCCCCAGTGGATGCCTGAAACCACAGATAGTACTTAACCCTATATATATTATGTTTTTCCTATACATACATATGTATTATTAAGTTTAATTTGTAAATTAGACACAATAAGAGATTAACAACTAATAATAAAATAGAATATTTATAACAGTGTACTACAATAAGTTATATGAATGTGGTCTCTCTCTGTCTCTCTCTCTCTCTTCCTCTCTCTCTCTCTCAAAATATCTTCTTATACTGTACTTACCTATTTTCAGACCATAGTTGACCACTGGTAACTGAAACTGCAGAAACTGAAAATGTAGATAAGGGAGATACTATGTATAGTATTGTATATATAGCACTAGGAACACTTGCTGACAAATGTAGGCATTCACTAAATGCTACTTGCTCCTATTCAGATTATTTGTATTTATTATAATAACTTTGTCTTTTAATTATTCTGAAATTTTATGTAAACATACGTAACTGTGTCTCTAAATGGATATCCACATATCCAAATGCATTGAAAATCATTGCAATAAGTAAGATGCCTCTGGAAGATATAGGTAAAGTCATATAAAAATTCAGAGAAATGTTTGCTTTTCAACTTGTTCTAGAATCATTGAGGGCACATCTCTAATGTAGTAATATTATAAAATGTGATAGAAGATAAGCTAATAAATCTGGTATGGTTGGAAAATAATCGATACAGTGTCTCAGTTTGTGTCTGCATGGAGATCCTGATTTAATCACTTGGCCTAAAACCACTATTAGCAACTACCTTTGCTGCTGCTGCAAATGCTGAAAGGAAATGAACTTATAAAAAGTAGACCTTTCAAGATACTGATGATATTCGACTTAGCGATTATTTCTGAGCTGTAAATTGCAGAGACCTAAGTAGACCTATGAGAGATGATAAAGCACTTGGTACAGAACAAAGATGAATGTAAGTCAGCAAACAAGTTATCAAATGGTTTGTCTTTTTTACAGAAAAGAGCGTTTCATCTTTAATGAAAACCTTCTGTGTTTCTAATCGCCAAATCCACCAGTTTTAATATGTGTTTCATTTACAAACTGTTTTAAGCATTGATTGGCATGGTAGACAGTCTCCAGGTTTGGAGGAGGAGATGGAATGAGAAGTGTGAATGTGTAGATCTATATATCTCTTCCTGAGCATATATAAAAAGTTTACACTTACATACTTTTTGTGCCTAGCACTATGCTATATATATTACATGCTTTACCTCATTAAATCTCCAAAAGAAACTTGTGAGATAAATACGGTGATTATTTTAAATATGAAAGACTGGGTTATGAGTCTCAGGGAGTTTAATTAAGTTTAGGATGCAAAGCTAGTTTTTTGTAGAGTTGAGATTTAAAAACAGGTGTACTCAAGGTGGCTGGTAAATAGTGAATCTAGTATCTAAGCCCAGATCTGTCACTTTTCATGAATCTCATGGTACTCAGAGAGTCATCAAGGTTAGGCAGACATTTGGGTACTGTCAGAGCCTAGGAAGTGACTTTTTAACAGCAAAACCGACCTTAGAATCCTAAGCTCTCTACCTATTATTCTAGATGGTAACAGAACTAAATTTCATTAATGAAAATAAGAGATTCTAGGTGTAATGTGGGCACTTACCTTAGAGTTTACACTGATGATCAGAAACCTTGGTTCACAGTCCCAACTTGCCCATGTATTAGCTCTCCTAGCTTGAGAAAGTAACCCCATCGCTCCAGATTCTTTAGACCATGTCTACAATTAATAGGGATAATAACTAATTGACATATATTTTTAAACAAGTTGTTGTAACAATCATATTAGAAAAATGAAAAAATTTGGAAAACTGTCTGTAACTTCCAGTAAAGGTTAAACATAGAGTTATCATATAACCCAGCAATTCCTATGCCTAAATATATCCCTAAGGGAAATGAAAACATATATTCACACAAAAATGTGTACATGGATGTTCATAGTAGCATTATTCATAATGGCCGAAAAGTGAAAACAACCCAGTTAATTAATGAATAAACAAAATGTGATACATCTCTAAAATGGAATATTATTCATCAATAAAAAGAATAATGTATTAATGCATATTACAATATGGGCAAACCTTGAAAACACTGTGCTAAGTGAAAGAAGCCAATCACAAAAAGCCACATACTGTATGATTCCATTTATATAAAATGTGCAGAATAGGCAAAACCTTGGAGACAAAAAATCAATTAGTAGTTGCCAAGGGATGGTGATAGAGGGAACGAGGAGGTATAAGGCTTGCTTGGGGGATAATGAAAATGTTCTGGAAGTAAGAATGGCTGTACAGCTCTTTGAATTTACTAAAAAGTATTGAATTGTACACTATCAAAGGGCAAATCGTATTGTATGTGAATTATATCTCAATAAAGCTACTATACAAAAATCAAAACATTTAGTGAACTAGGAACAGCTGTAAATTTCAACTAGCATTATGATTACTGGAGCAATGATGGACAGAAAGAAGAGTAGATACTTTATAAAGTCAAACAATCTCTGTTCTTTTAATGGTACCTGGATTTTAACCTGCCTAATATATCTACTGCTAGTACTAGCAAGAGAGCATTCAATCCTCCCTGAGTACTTTTTACCACCTAAAGCTCATCCAGAAAAATCACCACTGAGAATGTATTTCTTTTTTCTTAATGCCCAGTAATGGAACTGACTGCAACAAAGCACATATGTAAGCCATAGGCATGGCTCCACTACCAGGGAGACAACTGATCAGTTACGAATCTAAGTGATTATGTCTAAGCAAAATAGAAACACTCATTTCGAAGCACACCAATTTAGTAGGACTGAAAGTTCAAAGGTACAGATTCTGTAATCAGCCTCTGCAGAACCAAGGAACACTGAGTAGGAGTATCAGTCATAGCCATATTTCTCAGAACGCTTGTGAGGATTTGACCACATGTGGAGTAGACATTTAAAATTTTAAAATTCATTTGCCAAGCCAAGCCAAAGAAGTCAGGTTTAGGTGGTTTATTTCTGGGGCTTCCAGTTCTCATGACAAGGAACAGCTGGCTCAAAGGTTGGACTACAACCCTTCAGGACCAGTAAACAACACATGCATAATAGGACATTTGCTGCAGTGTTAATCTGTTCCTCTAGGCTGAAAATTATAATGTTCACTTTTGTACAGCTGTTAATCAAAAGGTATCAAAGAAATAATCAATGGCTAGTATGCTTTTAATCGACCAGACTGTTTCTCAGCAGCAAAATGTTCCCTCTTTACCAAATTATAATTTTCTGATTCTTCATGTGGTCATTCTTTGCTGGTTTTATTGATATTATTCCCTTATATCAAATTCACTAGCCTTTCTGCTCTCAATATTAAAATGTTTCATCTCTGAGATAAACATCAAATGATCCTCATTTGCAGTTAATTTTAACAAAGTCATACTTTCCCTATTTAAGGGGAAGAAAAACCTACTGAATATGAGCATTAATATTCATGAACTCATTCAGGCAGTTTGTCTACCTAAGCATAACCAAAATATATTATGCATTCAGGCCCTTTTATTTCCAAAGGCAGAATATAATTAAAAAGGAAAATCAACACCACAGTCTTGTAAAAGAATACCAAATAATTGAAAAACTCAATTTATTGTGACAAACAGGAAAATACCAAACTTTTATAAACTGTCAACATAAACATATTTTCTAAGACCATAGTGATGATACTATGACAACACAATGAGACAAAAATATTTTACTGCTTCTGAACATCTTCATGTTATATAAAAAAGAAAAGAAGCACAGCTCATATACAGACAAAGCCTCTCAAAATGAAAAAATCACACAGTTCAGTAGCTCAGTTATTTCATGTTTTAGACTAATCTCAGAAAGACTGATGCATTATGTTAAAATAACAATAATAATTATAATTATTTAGTGTTTACCATGTGTCAAGCATTGTTCTAAATGTTTTATATGTGTTAATTAATTTAATCCTTACAACACCTCTATGAAGTAAATACTATTTTGCAAATGAGGAAACTGATGCACCGAGAAGTAAAGTAACTTACCAAGGTCACAGCCAGAGAAGCATAATTCAAATCTAGACAATTGGTTCCAGAGTTTTCCTACTTGACTATTATGCTACACTGCCCACTATATGGCTAGATAAACTAGCTGAGCAATGTTGTTTTCTATTTATACTGTTTAATTAAGTCTGAAGTTAAAATATACTCTAATGGCAATGGTAGTTTTTGATTCTATATGGATGGCAGTGAAGAATGGAAACTGTACCATCAATGACTGCAGTTTAGCTATAAATGTGATATTTAGATGAAACAATACAGTGCATTCACCACGCAGTGATTTGGCTGAGTTTACTCTCTTCTTCCTAATGGAATGTTATACCATTCATACCCCACTTACATGTCACCTAGATTCAATGGGCTTCACTAGAAAATATAATGAGACTGTAGATCATGTAATTCCCCATTGCCAACCATGCTTTTTCAGATTCAGTAAATCATGTACCATCTCAAAAACACTAGAATAAATCACTTTATTTTCAATGTGCCCATTAGTATGGACTTTAAATGGCATGCTCCCCTTAAGTAACCCTGGGTAGTAACATGCCATTCCGCCTGTGAGGTATGTTCATTTGAAATCCCAAAAGGATGTATGTTTTATTGTTTCAGTGGCCTTTTTCCTGTCACTTTCTACCTGTTTAATAAACTCCAGAGATGGCCCATTGTTCTAAGAATAAAAATCTAAAATTTCAGTATGGCTTGTGTAGCCCTCCATAGTTCCATGGAGTGGTCTCTACCCCCATCTACGTCATCTCTCTTCATTCATTATCTAAATCTCTACACATAAGCCGTTTTCTCAGCATAGAAAATTAACTCTACATCCTGTCTACTTCCATGTCCTAACACTTTCCCTTTCCTATACTTTTCTCAGGCTCAGATGTTACTTCCTCAAGGAAACATTTCTAGACCTCCTTAGCTAAAATTGTTTCCTCTATTTCAAGCTCTCATTGCACCATGCAACTCTCTTTCATAGCACTTACCACAATGTATCGTTATTTTATTATTATCTTATCTCCAGGGAATTTGAAGTAAATGAGAGCAGGGCCCGTTTCTGTTTGGCTCATCTGTGTTTCCCAGTACATAGTGGAGTGGAATGGAGCCACTCCATAAATTCCGTCGACTAGCTGAATGAATGAACATCATAATCACGATTGTTCCTGAGTTCTAACCCCCCTCTGATTCCAATACCTAATTCTAGTTGACAAGGAGCAAGTTACTTTCACTAGGCAACAATTTAGCATGAAAATGCAACATCTTAAATTTTACCTAATTAGTTGAATTTTCCCCAGTCTTTAACATGTGAGGACAATTTGCCTAAAGCCTTTGACTACCCTTAGAGTTTCAGATTGAGAGCCAGCTCAAGGAAAGAAGATGAAATAGACAAAAATGGTCTTTTTCAACTTTCTTTTCTTTTTTGGAAAGCTCTCTCAGGCACACAATTCCACTTCACTGCACCCTGGCTTTCAGGTGAAATGCAATCTTTCTGCACCCCACTCTCTACTATGGATCCCTTCTGAAGACTTTTTGGCCCTAAATAAATTAGAGGCTATAGAATTTTGCCTTTGCACTTAAGCCACAGCCTGAAGGATGGGAAATGGGATCTCCCCATGTCCCTCCCTGTGAAATCTATTAATACACTCACTCTGTGTTCAACATATTATCTTATTTAGTTTGAAGGGTAGGTACAAAAATGTCCTCGTCTGCAAATATCTGAAACAAACTTCAACATGTTCCACCACATTGGATGAGGTTTGTTATTTTCAAATAAACGAAAACTAGAATGGGGAATCCTATTTGAGGTGAATATGTTGTACAGAGAGCCAGAAATTGAAGTCCAAGCCAAATCCTCTAGGGAACAGTAAGAGGCAAAGCTTAGGGCACCAAAGGCAGGAATGATACCACAGTTAGAAGGCTAGAAATGATCAGGAAATGGACCATAGTGGAAGCATTTCTGAATTAAGAAAGATTCTAGAGAGTTGATCCATCATCACTGAAATATCCACAGGAATAGTTTAATCACACGGGCACTAAAAGCAGAGTCTAGGCAAATTTGTGAGGATACTGATTGAGCTAGTTTTTCTTTATCAAAACTCTGACTGACCTATCAAGAATATGGCAGTGGCTCAGCAGATATTTGTTGGCAATATGAGATTTGGGATATTCAATCACAATATTTATTCTATATATTTTAAAAATGATAACACTGAATTGGAAAGCACTGTTGGCTAATAAAGTTAAGAGTATTAGCATGCTTCTAAGGCAACATACTGGAGTTGGGAACCTGCAGCCTCAAGGCCACATGTGGCCCTCCAGATTCCCAAATATAGCTCCTTGGTGAATCCAAACTTCACAGAACAAATCCCTTTATTAAAAGAATTTATTTTGTAAAATTTGGATTCAGTCAAAAACCACACTCAAGGATCCAGAAGGCCACATGTGGCCCCAAGGTGGCAGGTTCCCCACCCCATCCAACTTCAAATTCTGGCTCTTCTAGTTAACAACTCTGTGACCTTAAAAAAGTCACTTAATCTATCTCTGTTTCCATTTCCCAAAATGCTAGTAACAATATTATATCCTCATTGTGGTGAACGTTAAATGAGAGGGTATTTCAAAATTCTTAACAGAGTTCCTGACGCTCACTAAATGTTGGCTGCTATTATTTCTATTATGTGCAGTCAGGGACAGTTTGTATGCACATATGCAAGGGTGACGCAGGTCTTACCTTTCCTAACCCATTATGAAAAATATACCACTAAAGTTCTCAAAGAGCCATCATGAATGAGACATTCAGGAAGATGTCAACACCAAATGCAGACATTGGTGATTAGGAATGAGGCTATGTATAGACATGCTAGTTGCTGAATTCTTAACCATCCCCCGAAAAGAAAGCATTAATTTGGTGGAAAACAGCATGAGCAGACTTACGCTAAAATCCAGGGTCTGAAACTCACTAACAGTATGGTGCTGATCAAATCACTTAAAATATTTAAGAATAAGTCAATGGAAGATAGTAATAACTACTTCACAAAATTGTGAGAATTATGAAACATATGTAAAATGTCTAGCACAGTGCTTAGCACTTAGCAGCGCTCAGGAACTGTTCGATCTTTTTTCATCATTTCATAGATAACTATGGTCCAACTACAGAGATTTTTCTCTCCAGCCTGCTACAAGTGATGATTATTGATTCTGTAACAGGCATGCCTTCTCTTCTTCCCTCCTCACCGATATATCCTATCCCACTGAACTTAAAATATCCTTGAAGTAGAAACTGGCAAATCGGTGAGTAATTTCTTTACCCACATAAGGAGTGAGAAAAGCATTAATCCTAACTCATCACCAGGTTTGAACAACTGCAAGTATAGAGCTGTTTGTAAATTAAAGACATTTCTTGATCTCCTACCACTCTCAATTCCCACCCTTGGTAAATCTTCCACTTGGAGACTAAAAAAAAGAAGGATAAAAAGAAAACCTTTGTTTCCTTTTGAACAGCAAAGAACAGGGCGGCAGCCTAAAAGAGACAAACTGTTCTTTCACTCTACAAAAAAAAAAAAAAAAAAAGAAAAAAAGAAAAAGAAAGGACTCTCATACTATGATGGATAAAAAAATGTCAAATAAAATTAGACCAAGCTGTAGAGTTAAGCCCAAAGGGAAACCTTTCTTCTAAAGTACTGCATTTCACCTTAGCTATCAGTGACTTTTCCCATGGCCATTGCTAATGATCTGAATCAAAAGAAGAAAGCAATTTGAAAGCACATAGGAAAGAAGCGTTCATGTGTGTGTGCATGTGTGTGCATGCGCATGTGTGTGTGTGTGTGTGTGTACTTTAAATTTCAGTACATCTTAGACATTAGGTTCTAGGAGAAAAAAAGGTTTCGTGTTCTACAAAGCAAATCTTTAAAGAACGTGAAAGGAGAAATGTTGCTTTTATGGTAGAGAAGGTTACCTTTTTATTTCAAGATAGTCAAAGAAACATTTTGTCCTTTATAACTGCTATTTAGATACTTTCATCCTTTTTGGCAGAGAGTTTTTGAACTAATGAAATTTAAAGTTGAAGTTAAGGTACATTGAGTGATGTGGTTAGGAGTTGATATTATATTAGCATGCAGTTATGTCTGACAGCCTATAAAAAATGTATTCATAGAGTTCTTTCACAAAATGTATTCACAGTGTGTGTGTATATATATATATATATATATATATATATATATATACACACATACACTTTTTTTTCTGGTGTTCTCTAAAATGATATGGCATCACTGATATTTTAAATTCTAGAACCAAAGAATAAAGTAGCTTGTAATATCCCTTTCCCACCTGTCACTGAGAACACCCTCCTCTCCTCCAAAGATAAGGATTCACTGTGTTTCCAGGAGATAATCATAATGATAAAAAATTTTCCAGAGTGAACTTAGATATTTCAGAAGCCTACAGAAAGAAACTCCCCATTCATATGGAAAATTACACTAGGTTCACCAATATGGGTGGTGGTAGAGAAGTAGGTACCTAGGGTTAAGTAGACCAAGTTTCTGGTGGCACCACATTCTATATCCTAAGCTCTAACTAACTCGACAGTAATTTGGAAGGATGTTTTAATTAAGACAAAGGGGTGCTGAGAGCAAACAGTTTCCAAATAACATTTCCCCCCCATATAACTCCTTTAAAATCATGTGATGACTTCTTATTGCACTTAAAATAAGGTCCAAACATGTCGCTATGTAGCCTGTCCACTACCTCCTTTTCCAACTTCATAACCTACCACTGTGTCCTTGCACTCTATGCTCCAATCATACTGCTCTTATGTTTTAAGAATACATCAAACTGGTCTCTGCCTCAGAGCCTTTGTGCTTGCTGTTCCATCTGCCTGGAATCCTCTCTCCGCTTTTTATCACTCAGAACTCGGGTCAAAATTACCCTCTTCCAAGAGGCCATCCCAAACTATCCTATCTAAAATAACTCCTGATGCTGCCCCAGCCTCAACATTCTTTGTCCCATTACGTTGTTTTATTTTCTTCCTACCAGAAGATGATCAATAAATATTTTTGGAATACAGGAACGCCTCAAAGAGTAATTTTTGAATGTTTCTACTTCCAAGTTACCGCGGAGGTCCCAGACTAATGCAGAATCTGCACTAGGATAAGAAGGATGAAAGAAAGTCAATAATCTGTATATTCTCAAATCTCTGGATATGTAATATAAGAAAAAATTAGGATCATTAGTTGTTTTTTTTCCAATAGATATGACTTAAAAACTTGGTTTGTCATAATTATTACCAAGAACTGTCTTGCTTTGGGAATAGTAAAAGGAGAAGAAATGAAATCAAGCATCCTCCATTGAGAAATGCCTTATCCATCAGAATGTAAAAATCTCGTATCTGCTTGGCACTTACACATTGAATTACACTTAATGGACAGACGACATAGGTCCTGCCACTAAATTCCTCAGCAAACTTGGACAAATCAATTCAATGTTTTCATCTGTTATGTGAGAATGAGAGTTTCTGTCTTGTCTAACTCGCAGGCCTATCATGAACCTCAAATTAAATAATGTTTATGAAAGAACGTTATGCTATCAAGCCCCATGAAAATGTACAGTTTTTACAAAAGTGTTGCATTTTTGTTCTCAGAAGGAGAACCAGAATATTTTTGCACAATATTCAAGTACTTCTAGAAACAAGTATCTTGGCTGGATATTAATATTCAAACCCAGTCAAGATTCTGTCTTCTCATATCTTTAATACCCTCTTCAGATCTATATAGACATATAAAAGAATTACTTTGCAATAGTCAGAACAAATTGGAACTGCTTCCTTTGTGTATAGCAGACCATAAATTTGCCTGCTAGAATTATGATGGATTCACTGGGCCAAGAGACATGACTAGCAATGAAAGATACCAATAATTGAACAGAGCCAGTTTTATAACAGGGGCTATGTAGTATGATTGGGGAAGCAATGAAGACTCTAAAAATACTTTCACCAGACTATAACATTGCCTTAAATTGCATCATTTGAAGGAGCACTTTTCACCTATATTAGTACATTTTATTTTGGTTGAGGCAATTATTATCTTCTTTGGGTGAAACAACCCACTAGCTCATTAACGCTATAACAGAGATTAATTTTTCTGATTAACCCACTCCTACCTATTGCCTTAGTGAAAAACTTTTTTAGTGAAAAAGTAGAAACAATCTAAATATCTACCAAAGCGAGCTGGTTAAATAATTAAAAAAATTATGCCATGTCCGTACAATGAAAAGGCTATGCATTCATCACAATTTATTATCTAGATATATACTTATTCATCTGAAAAGATGTTCATGATGTATCATTAGGAAAAAAAGCGTGATTGTTGGAAGGTTAGTATAGCCCTTGTGAAAGAAAAGCAAGCAAATTAGTAAAGCATTTTAGTTTAATTTTTAGAGCAATTTGGCAATGTCTACCAAAATAGAAAGATAATTGAAGGTAATTCGGTAATTGAAATCTTGCTTATAGTAATAAAAGGACTGGAAACAGCTTCAATGTCCATCCATAGGAGACTGATTCTATACAATGGAATACTAATGCAGTTATTTAAAAGTCAGATATAAGAAGAAAAACAACATAATAAAGATAGACAAAATATTTAAACATGTGCTTCAAAAAAGAAAATATATAAATGACCAATAAACACATGAAAGATGTTCAACAGTGGTAGTCATCAGAAAATGCAAATTGAAACCCCGATGAGATACATTTATATACCTACTAGAATGCCTTAAATTAAAAAGACTGAAAATCCTAAGTTTTTGCAAAGATGTGGAGAAACTGCAACTGTCATTCACTACCGTTGGAAAGGAAAAATGGTGTAACCACTATGGAAAACAGTATGGCAACACCTTATAAAGTTAAGTATACTATGTAGCAATTTCCCTCCTCAATAACAACCAAGAGAAATGAAAAATTTCCACACAAGACTTGTATAGGAATGTTCATAGCAGCATTATTCATAATAGGCAAAAAGTGTAAGCTAAATGAACCTCAACTGATGAACAGATAGACATTGTGGCACATTCATATTATACTCATATACTCATAATACTATGGTATATTACTCAGCAACAAAAAATGAAATATTAATAGTAGCAATAACAATGATGAATCTCACAATCATTATGCAATGTGAAAGAAGTCAGACACAAAAGTCTATTACCCCATCTATAGGAAATCCTATAAAAGGCAAAACTAAAAGGCCAGGAAACAGATAAATGATTAATGGAGGCAGGGGGATGTAGGGGAATTTAATTTAGTGAAAGGGGACACTGGAAACTTCTTAGACTGAAGGTAACATTTTATAGTCTGATCATCATAGTAGTTATACAGTTCCATACAATTACCATAATCCATCAAACTGTGCACTTAAAATTGGTGAATTGTCTTGTAGGTAAATAACCCAGTGAACCAAAGAGAGAGAGAGAGAGAGAGAGAGAGAGAGAGAGAGAGGTGGCTTCTCATCCTCTTGCCCCTAGTAAGGGTTAAGGGAGCACAGGTGGAAGTCCCTGAGTCAATCCTCTGCCCCTCATAATTCAGGATGTGAAGGATGCCCACAGTCTTCTAGTCCTTCTTTCCCCCTAACTTCAAAACCTTTCAGTGAAGTTGCATTTTATTTATTTGGTTAAAAGGAATTTTTGAAAAGGATTATTCCTCTGAATGCATGGCCCTCTCTGAATTTGTAGCATTCAGACTTGTTTTACAAAAAGGAAAAAAAAAAAATAAAAAGATCTTTTGAATTTATCAAAAAGACAATAAGTCAGCCTGGTAGTTCACAAGAAAACTGGAGAAATTCCAAAAATATTTTATCTAAATTATAAGATTAAAATTTTGGTTATTTTACCCAATAGAGCAAATCAGTCACTTGATTTCACTCTACAAGATAAGAGCTTCCTATTGGTAAACTATCATGCAAGGATGCAGATGAAAGGGGGTTATTTCTAGATACAGTCCATCTAAATAATCTTCAGATATCTGTAGAATCTTCACTGGTAGGTTTCAGCATTGAAACTGTTCCAGGTAGTAAGATACCACAGAAAGAAACCTAAAAGTAGAAAAACAAGTTCCTTCAAAAGCAGCAAGTTTGGAGACTAAAGATGAACTGCTATTTTGAAAGGTTCTTGGTAATCTACTTACAGTATCCCCAAAGGCTGCAGTAGGAATGCCTGGGACAATGTATTCTTTGCTATTCACTGCATCAACACCTCTGAGGATTATTAGAAATAAGAATTGCTTCTGAGTTAAGTAAAGATTATTCAAAAGAGAATGATGGATCACCAAACCTGACTAACAAGACAGATTTCCCTGGAAAGCATACAAACAGCAATAGAGACAAACAGCAGAGTCTGAAACATACTGAAGGAAAAGACTTCAGGGCCTTTGCCTTAGTAACTCTCATTCTTTTATGGTAATAGAACTATAACCATGGAACACTTTTATGAAAACTTTAACCTCGGCACAACCAGTATTTCAAGCCAGATACCCTCTGCTCACACTTCCCCTAAAAATGTTTAGGTGTTCATTCTCAGACAGCCACTTCCTATTTAAAACAAAACAAAACAAAACAAAAGTGTATCCAGAATCACACTGTATGGAAAAAATACTTTCATCTTACCCACAGCAACAATTGGAAGGCCAGTTTTGGAAATACCACCTATATCAATTCTGTGTTACAATTTTGGTTTTCATTTTAATCATATGTTAACTATTTACATAAGTATTTCATGGGAAAAGAATCCACTTAATGCCCTTATCAGACTTTTATAATCTTGCTTATTAAGCAGGATGTCTGTAACCCTGAGACTAAGAAATGTTTACTCAAGAAGGTTAAACATACCATTTCAGCTACCGTCAGCGATTCTCTGGTTATATGTAAAATAATGCTAGAAATTTTAAAGCTTTTATTACGGAAATTTTCAAACATACACAGAATTAGAGACAAGATTACAATGAACCACGACACACCCAACACCCACCTTGAACATTTATCAATTTTGTTCAATCTTATTTCATCTACACTCCCTTTTTCACTTGAATTATTTAAAGCAAATTCTACATATTGTGTCATTTATCCATAAATACTTGGATGCTCATAAGATTTTTTTTTATTTAGTTCTTAGAACAATTTAAAGAAGGTACAACAAAAAATAAATGAACTGAAAGATTAAACCTATATCATTTGTATGGAATTTGAGATTCAGTACTACATCGTATGTAAAGCAAGTGGAGAGATCATTCCCCAAATAGAACAATATAATGACCTCTCCTCTGACAGTCCAAAAAACAAAAATAAAACAAAACAAACAAAACCACTGCTTCCTTGGTGAATTTAAGCCTCTCATAATCTTTTCTTTGGGACAAAAGAACTGGAATATTCCTATTAAAAGTGGAATGAGAAGTGTTTTAGTCATGTATAAATTTAACTATGCAGAGTTCTTACTCTTCATCTAAAATCCTAAAGCTCAAGGGTGGCTCACTTTGCAGACTCATGACAGAAATTCACCATTCCAACATATCTGACCCTAACATTTCATTACATTGAAAATACAAAGATGACTTTTGCCTTCGAGAGGACACATATCTCAGATTCTTGATCACCGAAAACCTCTCACATGGTGAATATCATCACTGTTATCCTTTGCATGGTTAAGGAAATCTGATTTCAAATCCCAGAGTTGTATGCCTTTATGGATTGATCCAGAGAGTAAGGATGAGGTTACTAAAGCCCACATGGCCCTTAGCCAGTTTATGTGAAATACAAGCAGCAGCAGAAAAACCTGGAAAGAATATGGACAATAGAGACTGACAGATTCAAATTGGAAAACTCGGGATTGAAGGAAATTAGGAAGGATGAACATTTGCAGCTGTTTTAGAGATAATATAGAGGGAGGTCTCACTGCCTGGGCTGTGAAGATGATGAATCTTTTAGCAGTCTAGCTATAGGATGTGCAGAGGCTTGTTTTCAAGTAATGCCCGAAAATCCAGAACCTATGCAATTGTGGGTCTCAAGCAATCACTGAGCCAGTTCCTGACGGTTTAAATGAGATAAAATTTTTGATAATAATACAGTTGAAAAAGAACATTAGGGAGAGGTTGACTGACACTGATAAAAAGTCTTAGAAAAAGAGAAAATAGGGTAAACACTTCAGCGAGCAATTGGCTCAAAGCCCTCAGGAGAAAGAAAGAGGATAATGACATCATAATTGCTACAGAATATGCTTAAATATGCTTAATATGCTTAATAATTTTTCTTTTTCTTAGTGCTTTGAGTTTTGATGAGAGCTCTGGATATTTATTTTAGATAATAGACTTCACAAACACTGAAACTGAGGAACAGAAATAAAAGTCTAAAACTCGATGGTTTCCTTATTCCTATTGGCTTCTCAGTGTTGTCAGCTATTGATTTTTCCTCTTCAGGTTATTATGTCAGTAATGGATATAACATTTAGAAACAGACATGGTTCAATTAAAATGATCCAGAAGTATCTAAAATTCAAGAGGACTCCAGCAGTTTGAGGTTGCTATGAGCTAGGCTGACTCCATGGCATTCTAGCCCAGGCAACAGAATGAGACTCTGTCTCAAAAAAAAAAAAGAAAAAAAAAAATCAAGAGGGCTCAATGCAGAGTGAATGAGATTACAGTGGGTACAATTTTTACATGCATAAGGAGATATTTGATGCAGTGCTGGAAATAAAATTATTCATTACATATCAGCAAAGTGGATAGGTCTAATCATTAGAACTTGTGATTAACAAAATCCTGGGTTTTTGTATGCACTGACATGTCTCCCTTATTGCCCCCTACCCCAAATGACATCATAACTGCTACAGAATATGCTTAAATACTTTCAACAACTCTTTTTCCTTCCTTCCTCCACTTGAGAAGAACTCTCAATTTTACCCGGTATAAGAATAATCATCAGATCATGTCAAGAAAAAAAATAAAAGTACAATCACAGGCAACCTTATTTTGGGCTCACACGTATAGCTGATGATCTCCTTTTTTCCCACTTAACCAGAGTGGAACTTTGGATTGTTCTGGGATTGTATGTGTTTGGGTATGTGCAGATGTGAGTATAGATTATGTAAATAAATAGATGATAGATAGATAAGGGTAAAATAGAAACTTAATGAGTTGGAATATTTCATAAGAATATGTATGTTTATAGACTAATAGCATAGCAGTATAAAGAATAAATGAAATAGCTGAAAGAAACAGAAATCCCATTCATTAAGGAAATGCGTTAAGATGTACAATCATTTGGCATTCTGCTTTTATGTTTGTTTATTTAACAGTTTAATATTCTATAATTATTATTGTAATTTTTCCTCTGTGTTTCTCATTAAAAAGTTTGTTGGAAACACCACTCTTTAAGTTATATTAGTGGCAGCCGGTCCTACTTACCAGAGATATTTTTGTCACTTAAAGAGTTTAAGTTACTTTCTGATGAGTTAAGTCCTTTTTTGCTCATATATAATACAAGAGAATGAATATTGGTGCTTGTAGAAGTAGAGAAAGACTAAATAAAATATAAATGTACTGATAGGAAAGTATCTCCAAGATGATGATGATGATGACTAATATTATTATTAATTTTAAAAAACAAAGATATATCTCCACTTTGAGAGGGTCTGAAAAAAAACAAAGATACAAAATAGTAGGTTTACTATTATCCTATTTTCATGAATAATGTATGTGTGCATGTGGGTGTATATACTGGTATATGTATAACATATTGTTAATGTATTCAAAAATGTTAATGGCTGTATTTGCAGAGTAAGCCTAGGTCAACTTCTAATTTTCATTTTATGCCTTATACTATTTTAATTTTAATCATGTATATATGACTTTTTAATTAAAAGAACAAAAATGATTTCAGAACAATATGAATTTTTTTAAATGATTCCATTAATATAAAGAAAGATGATTATATTTCTGTAAGAAAAAGTTTGGAAGGACATTCTCCAGTATATTACCAGCAGTTATCTTATCCTAGTCTCAGGATACACAATCAATGTGCACAAATCAGTGGCATCCATATACGGCAATAACAGTCAAGCCAAAAATCAAATCAAAGACACCACACCTTTCACAATACCATCAAAGAAAATTAATGATTTAGGAATATACTTAATGAAGGAGGTGAGAGCCATAATTTTATAGTTATGTATGTTTTTTAAAAAAAATGACTTTAACTTTTAACCAAGATCATATGACAAGGACTGGATTTATCCTCCTTCTTGAAATAGGCAAAATACAGAAAATATATATGAAACAATGGTTTTCAAGGCACAGGACATCAGGTAATGATAAAGAGTGATCATTGAGAGACAGAAAACAAACAAGGTGATCTCTACAAATGCCCAAGACACTGCCTTCAGTGAGATTTTAGGCCATGGTGCAGGGAAATAGAACCCAGGTAGAGCCTATGAGACTTCCTGAGTTGAGTCCACAGAATTTATATACCAGGGAGACCAACATAGTTAATTTTCATCAAACTGGCTAAATTCCACAGAGTAAAGTACTGGACAGCAAAGCGCTGTTCATAGAGAGAACTTCTAACATATTTCTAGTCCCCATGAGTATTCACATGTGTACCTAATTAGAGGCAACAGTGCCCAACATTCAACCATGACTGGGCATGAGTCCTGTTTCACCAGTTAGATTGCAAAATTCTCAGATTTGGGGGTAACAAATAGAATACCAGAAGGGTCTTGCCATAGTAGTGGGAAATAATTAGCTTACACTGAGCACTACTATGGCCTGACCTAACAAATCTTAATAAGCAAAAGCAAGATATAAAAAGGATCAAGTATGTCTAAGTAAATTAACTGTATTCCAGAACAAAGCTTAAGAACACCTGCAGGAATGCAAAAAAAAAACAAAAACAAAAACAAAAACAAAACTTGAAGAATATCAAATATGCAAAGAAGCTAGAATCCACAGTAAGAAAAATTATTCAATTACAATTGACCTAGAACTGACTCATATCTTAGAATCAGGTACAAAAATGGGTATTATGACTATATTTTATATAGTTAAGTTAAAGACATGGAAGGTATAAAAAAAAAGATCAAAATCAAGCTTCTAATGATGAAGACTACAATGTCATGGAAGAAAAATACACTGGATGGGCTTAACAGCAGATTAGATATCACAGACAAAATATTACAGAACTTGAAGGCGGAGCAATAAAAACTATCCAAAATAAAATACAACAAGAAAAATAACAAATAAAGCATCACCAGTGAGCTATGGAACAACTTTAGTTAAGTGGAGTCTCTGAAAGATCATGCTAGGGGCAGAAAAAAAATTTTAAGAAATAATGACTGAGGATTTTCCAAATTAGATGAAAACTAATCAATGGATTCATAATCTCAATGAAATACAAGCACAAGAAACAGGAATAAAACTACATCATAATCAAATTGTTCAAATCGGGGATAATGAGAAAAATCCTTAAGGCAGCCAGAGGGGACATGTACAGAGGAACAAACATAAGGGTGGTATCAGATTTTTTGTTGAAGAAAATACAAGTGAAAAGATAGTGGAGCAATGTCTTTAAAGTACTAAAAGAAAAAAAAAAAGGTCAACCTAGAATTCTGTACCTGGTGGAAATATCTTTCAAAAGTGAAGGCAAAATAAAGATGTTTTCAGACACACAAAAGCTGAAAGAATTCATCACCAGCCGACCTGTGCTATAAGAAATGATAGAGGAACTTCTTTGAGTAGAAGGAAAATGATACTAGAGTAAAACTTGCATCTACACAAAGAAATGAAAAGAACTGGAAATATAACTATATGGGTAAATATATGATTTTTTATTACAAATCTCAAGAAATTTGATCATCTTTGAATAATGCAAGATAATGAATTAATTATTTTAAAGACTGATGAAAAAAGGGAATCAAGTATGAATCCTGACTTTCTTTAATGAACTATATACATCAGTTAAACAAATTGTTGATATGAAAAGTTCACTTTAAAAGAACAACTTGGGAAACCCTCATATGCTGCTGGTGGGAATGTAAATTAGTGCAACCACTATGGAAAACAGTATGGAGGTTCCTCAAAAAACTAAAAATAGAACTATTTTATGACCTAGCAGTTCCACTGCTGAGTATATACCCAAAGGAGGGGAATTCAGTATATTGAAAAGATATCTGCACTGCCATGTTTGTTTGCATTATTCACAACAGCCAAGACATGGAATCAACCTAAGTGTCCATCGACAGATGAATGGATAAAAAAATTGGGGTACATATATACAATGGAATATTACATAGCCTCAAAAAAGAATGAAAACCTACATGTGCAATGCATGGATAGAATTTTAGAACATTATGTTAAGTGAAATAAGCCAAGCACAGAAAGACAAATCTCACGTGTTACACTCATATCTGGGAGCTAAATATTAAAATATCAAGAAAGGGCAATAAAGTGGGAGTGGTTAATGCATGCAAAAATATAGTTAGATAGTTAGAATGAACAACATTTGATAGCCCAACAAAGTGACTATAGTCAACAATAAGTTGGGTGTACTTTAAAGCTGTGTCCCCAACCTCTGGGCCACAGCCCAGTACCTGTCCATGGCCTGTCAGGAGCAGGGCCGCACATCACTGCCTGAGTTCCACCCGCCGACACCATGGAAAAATTGTCTTCCACGAAAGTTAGGAACCAGGACTACACAGCAGGAGGTGAGTAGCAGGCAGGTGAGCAAAACTTCATCTGTATTTACAGTGCTCTCCAACACTCACATCACTGCCTGAGCTCCACCTTCCTCCCAGCTCTGCCTCCCCAACCTCCATGGAAAAATTGTCTTACATGAAACCAGTCCCTGATGCCAAAAAGTTTGGGGACCTCTGCTTTAAAATAACTAAAAGAGTGGAATTGGAATGTTCCTAAGACAAAGAAATGATAAATGCCTGAAGTGATGGATACCCCAACTACCCTGATTTCATTAATTTATATTGTATGCCTGAGTCAAAACATCACATGTACCTTATAAAGATATAGAATTATTATGCACTCATAATAATTCAAAATAACACATTCAAAATAAAAAATAAAAGAACTTCTTAAAATTTTTGCAATGCCAATTAATAAATAAAGACATATTGCAGATTAATACCACCGGTTAATGTCAGAATATCACCAGTTTAAATCCCCTAATAAAATAAGTGGATGGAAAATTTTATAATACAGCGATCAGCTGACACGTGATCTCAATTATCTCAATCATTGATCCTAACAGGACTAAGAGAGAGGTTTAAATACCACTTATTAAGTATTCTGAGCAAACAAACACAGCCAAGTAAATCTGAATCAGATGAAAGCTCTGGATCAAACTGTCAGTTGATAGGCATTGCAGGTGATGGAGGGACATGTTGTTCTAAATACCACAGGGATATGCTCAGTAAAATCCAGAGTATCAGGCATTCTATGAGACAAAAAAACCTGGTTTCTTCAATAAAGTGCAAGAAAAAAAGGGAAGGGAAATTTATAGACTAAAAGAGATTTAAGAGACATATAAAACAAATGCAATCAGATGGACTTGTTTGTATCCAGACTCAAACCAACAACTATTAAAAAAAGTATAAAACATTTGTGGAAATTTGAAAATCAGTTGGCTATTTGACATAAAGTAATTTATTGATTTCTGTTTGAGCTGAAATAATAGCATTGGCTTTTTTTCCAAAATAAACATTCCTTTGTTTAGAAACATGTATTGAAATTTTTATGAATAAATTGATACGATGATTGGGATGTGCTTCAAAATAATCCAAAGAAGGGAAGGGTAGAGTTATAAGCGAAACAGGTTTGGTTCTTAATTAATAATGGTTAAAGTTGGCTGGGTGAGGTATACACGGCGGTTCATTATATTAAACTCTCTACTGTTGCACATGTTTGAAATTTTCCATAATTAAAAAAAATTACCCTGCTTAGTTTCAGCACTAGATCATAGGCTTCAGAGGGCAATGAGTGCAAAGGAATGAGCAGCAGGAAGCCCCGTGTACCTATGGAAAACTACTGCACTTGTAAATGATAGAGAGAATAATAAGAAATTCAAGCACAGTGGCTTTAGAAACTAGATTAGCTTATTTTAAACAATTACGTGACACATAGTCTACAAGGGGTTAAACTTTAACACAGAAAGTCTTTGATGATAAATACAGGTTTACCTATGTATAAATCATCACTTTAAGCAATTCAGTTCTGAAAGTCCATGAAGAATATTTCTAAGGTGCAGGAATTGCAAATAGCATTATTTTTATCTAGTAAAGTTTATGATAAAAACAAAAGGTAAGCTTCTGTTCTTTTGTCACACTATAATTGGAAATCAATGAAAACTGGATTGTTTTGAGCTAAATGCATGTCTTCTTGCTGTATTGTTTATTTCTCTTTTTTTGTCTTAATTAACACTTTTTGTTCCTGAGATTTCATTACAGTGCTGAGATGTATTGTAGAATTATGTAGGCTATTGCCTCAGAATAGAGTATGAGACACAATGTGTTAGAAAACTAAAATCAATGGGAAAATATTAGTTAAATCTTAGCCCACTTACCAGAGTCAACCCTTTACAAAGCTGTTCCATTTGGTCTCCCTGATGCAAGTTTGTATTTGATGAAACTGCAAAATAAAAAACAGGAAATAGCTGTCAGTGTCTAAGCTATCTTAAATCAGGCTTAGTTAGCAGCCTGGACAAGATTATCGGGCAGTATTTGGCCTGGGGAGGGGAGGAAAGAACACTAGAGCAGATGAGGGCAGTATACACCAAGTCTGCCTTAAATCAAGCCACAGTGCCAAATAAGCACATGAAAAATGAAAATTTCAGATTGGGTTCACAATGAAAAACATTCAGATATTTCAAAGTCTTTGCAATTTTCACTTTGCAGGAGGATATTAGGTTTATTCAGCTATAACAATATGATTCTATAGATAAGTCCACGAGTCTATGATTTCATGCAATTTGTTTAGCTGTCATGCCATGTACCTAAGTGACAGTTTTTATCACTAGAAATGGCTTGTGCCCATGATTATCTTTTGAAAGCAGTGAAGCTTAGCAGGGTTGTACAAAGAAGTAAATGGTATCTTTTTGAAAACAGAGATCCACAACATGGAACAGGAGAAAGAACACTGAAATGGCAGTCAAGACACTTAGAATTTTGTCATAATTCTGGCATTTATTAGCTATATGATCATGACCAATTCACTTTACCTCTTGATCCCAGTTAACACATTCTTAAAATAAATAAGCCATTTGAATTAGATTATTTGTATGGTACTTTCCAGTTCTAATTTATTTATGCAACACATATGTATTAATTGCCTGTTATAAGGGTATAATATCATAGTAGCTAAAAGCATGTTTCTGAAATGACTGTACCCTAGGTTTGAATCTTGTATCCATGCTGTACTAGCTGTGTGTGCCAATGGCCAAGATATTTTAACTTCTCAGTGCTTCAGGGTCCTCTTCTAAAAAATGGGGATAATAATAGCACCTACCTCATACAGTCATCATAAGAACTAAAGGGAAACCACATATTAAAGAATTTAGAACATTTTCTGGCAATCAATGAATGTTAGCTATTATTATTATGTGCTGAGCATTGGAGACACAACGAGGATCAGGAATGAAATAGTCCTTTTTCTCAGAGAGCATCCAGACAAGAAAGAAAAAAGAAATAACAAAGATGGATAAAGCTGTGATAAAGGAAGGAGCTGCTAGGGAGAAACATAGAAGAAATAGCAGGGGGCCTACAGGTTACTTGTGGGAAGGGCCTAAACTGAGAAAGAAAGGATAAATTAGAAGCAGTTTATTAAGGAAAGGGTCAGGAATATGTTCCAGACAAAGGGAACAGCATGTCCAAATGCTGTGGTTCAGTAATTGTGATGGATGAAGATATGATATTTCCATGTAGGTGCAATCCATAAAGCAATTACCACACATTAAAAATGTACCATGATCTTCTGTTTATCAAAACACATCATGAGGGAAGTAAAAGGGCAAATGAGTGCGAGAAGATATCTGGAGCACACATATCTGACATAGGACTTGTCTGTGATATATAGAGAAAAGAATGAACAACCCAATAGAAACATGAGCAGAAGACTTGAACAGATACCTTCCACAGAGGCTATCCAAATAAATTACCAGTAAACATACAAAAACAGCACTAAACTTCATTAGTCACCATGGAAATATAAATTAAAATGACAACGTAATACCACTACATATCCATGACAATGGCTAAAAAATTAAGTGTTGACAGGGTTGAGGGAAATTATAACGTTTATCTTACTGCTGGAGGGAATGTAAATCTGCACACTCTTTAGTAGTATCTGTTAAAGTTAAACATACACATATTTATGATCCTGCTACTACCCTCCTAGGTATATACTCCATAGAAATGTGGACATATGTTCACCAAAGAACATCTGCTAGAATGTTCCTAGCAATGTTACAGGCAACAGCTACAAAACTGAAAGTCTGAATGTCCATCAGCAACACAATAGATAAATAAATCATACTATACTACCATACTACACTATATAGTGATGACAATGAGTGATCTACAACTAAACCCAAAAATATGGATTCTCACAAACATAATGCTGAGTGTAAAAGTGCAAACACAAAATTTTATATGATTCAATTTACATTAAGTATAAAATTGTTTTGCGTCATTAGATGTCAGAGTAGGAGTTACGCTGAAGGAGACAAAAATGAAAAATGACTGAAGCAGAGCACATGGGTGGCCGTTAGGTTGCTGGTAATATTCTGTAATCTGATCAGAGTATTGATAAAGTAACCTAGGAATCATACCTGAGTCTTCCTATTTTAAAGCAGAGTGGAATGTCTGTCAATTGGAAATAGAATTGACATTCTTCTTGCAGATCTTTAACAATTAAGAGAAGAGATGATCACAGCAATTCCAAAAATTACATGGATTTGCATTTCTCTCTCCCTTATGAATCCAAGATGATGATGCTTTCAAATGCAGAATAATAATTAAAAAGTAACAAACTGTTAAGGGACCACTGATGATGTGTGTAATTTGCAATAATTAAACTAATACAGCAAGGTGACAGCTGACATATCAGATGTTGTAAATGATAGGCTGGACATTTTCTGTATGAATACAATTTAATATTTTATACATCTATTCATTGTATTCACTCATAGGAGCATTAGTGTTGGTGATATTAACCTTGTTGGGACACTCAACTAACATTCTTTGAAATATGACTGTTATGGTTTGGATGTGGTTTATCTCAACCAAAATTTATGTTGAAATTTTATTCCCAATGTTGAAAGGTGGGGCCTAGTGGGAGGTGTTTGAGTCATGAGGGTGGATCTCTCCTGACTAGATTAATGCCCTCCCTTGAGGGTGAGTGGATTCTTACTCTCTTGGGGATGGATTAATTCTCATGACAGGGGTTGTTAATGAGTCTGGCTTCCTCAGTTCCTCCCTCTTGCTTCCTCTCTTGCCATGTGATCTCTTTGCACAGGCCTGATTCCATTCTGCTTTCCACCATCAGGAGGAATAGCATGAGGCTCTCACCAGCAGCCAAGCAGATGCTGGCACTATGTTTCTTGAACTTCACAGCTACAGAACCATGAGCTAAATAAACCTCTTCTCTTTATAAATTACCCAGTCTCAGGTATTGTCTTATAGCAACAGAAAATGGAGTAAGACAATGAGCATCCAAGAGTTGGATTCCCCATCTCTTATTTTGCTTTAATTCCTCATGTCACACTGTGTACCCCACTTCAGCTTAAACAATCTAAGAAGCGGGTAGGAATTTCCTCATTATTCAAAGGGTAAATGAGGGAATAATGCCAGATCTCTTCTGCTTAACGTTGAGGGGATACAATCGCTTGGGAAAGCTTTTGTGGTCATAAGTTTTCAACCGAATTAAAAGCCCAATGTAGTAGACTGAATAATGGTCACTCAAAGGTCCCAGGTCCTAATGCCTAAGATCCTCTAAATGTTACCTTATAATGAAATTGAGGCTTTGCAGATGTGTTAAATTAAAAATTTATACATAGTGGGATTATTCTGGATTATCCAGATGGACCTAAAATCCAATTCCAAGTGTCTAAAGTAAGCATAGGGAGATTACACAGAGACACAGAAGAGAAAGCTATATGAAGAGAGAAGTAGAGACTAGAGAGATGTGGTCACAAGGCAAAGAATTCCAAGGAATTCAGGCAGCCACCAAATGCTGGAAGAGTCAAAGAAGGGATTCTCCCTAGAGTTTCCATAGGGAGTGTAGCCCTGCCAACATAATACCTTGATTTCAGCCTGGTGAAATTGATTTTGGATTTATGGCCTCCAGAACTGCAAGAGAATACATTTCTGTTGTTTTAAGCCATCAAATTTATGATAATTTGTTATTGCAGCTACAGAAAACTTACACCAACCCTCTCATAAAAGTGAAAATATGATTACCATATTATGAATGTATATGCATAAGAAAAAGTTTGATGGACAGAAATTCAATGTGTGTATGTACCTTTTCTTTCTACCCTTTAGTAAAGCTGTTAGATGGCCAGAAGTATTCTATATGCCACCAACGTTCCTGACTTCCAATGCCCAGAACAGTGCCAGGTATACACTAGAATGTGTTTTTTTTTTTTTGGAGTAAAGGAATGATCAGACATGTAGTTATGCATTTATTTGACACTTTATATACATTAATCTTTAAATAGAAATTTCTAACATATTGATGGTTTAGACACAAAACTGAAAAAAAAATTATGACCTTTCTAGTCGAAGTGTGATCTGAAGACCGGAACATTGGCATCACTGGGGAACTTGTCAGAAATAGAAACTCTCAGGCTCCACCCTACATTTGCTGAATCAGAATCATCTTTTTAAGAAGATTCCCTGATGATTCACATGCACATTAACATTTAAGAAATACTGATCTATGATATAATCAGGGAAATCGGAACTCTGATTATTTGATAATATCAAGAAAATATGTTAACTTTTTTAGGTGTAATAATGACATTGAGTTAAGAATCCTTTTAGAGATATTGAAATATTTCTGAATAAAATTAAATGATGTCTGGGACCTGGGATTTGCTTCAAATCATTTTTGGGGTGAAGAAGGGAACTAGGTATATTCAAAGAACAATTTTGGCCATGAAATGATAATTACTGAGGCTGAGTGATATGTACAAGGAGGTTCATTATACTGCTCCCTCTATTTTGGGATGTGGTTTAAATGTTCCATAATAGAAAGTTTTAAAAAATGTCTAGGTATAAAGTAAGTCATTTTCCCCCATACTCTTATATGTGCACACTGGTATTCTTTTGCACTGGTATCATCATAGCTCACTGCAATCTCAAACTCCTGGGCTTAAGCAGTCCTTCTGCCTCAGCCTTCCACGTGCTGGGACTACAGGTACTTGCCACCACATCCAGCTAATTTTTCTATTTTTAGTAGAGAGAAGATCTCGCTATGTTGCTCAGGCTGAGGTATTCTTTCATAAGAGAAACTGCCCAATAAATTAACTATGATTTATATACAATTGATTCACTATCTGCAGAAAAAAAAAAAACATGCACCATAGTGATCCCATACTTTCCTCCACTCCCATTGTAATCTGTTATCTAGGATGGAGAGTTTGGGAGCAGGGGCAGATAAAAATAACCTTGGAAATGTACTGATGCAGCATTCTCCAGAATTATGTGGTATTCCTGAGCTTGGGTACAGAGCCTTTTCAATGCCCAAATCACGTATTCTGAGCAGACAGTATACAACCAGAATGCTTGATTAGGGAGTGAATAACTCTAACTGGACAATCTTCAAGGGCTGGACAGAATCGATGAAGGACTAGGAAAAAGATTTTCTGGTATTGCTTTAAGGGACAAGCTAAGTAACAGCAAAAGGGATCTGTTTTGCTGGCATCTCTTTATTATTATTAAGGAGAAGTATTTGTTTTAGTGATAAATACTGTATGTCTACCACTTCACAGTCAGGAGTCTGAAAATGTGCGTCAGTCTCATATTTAGCTCTGTTTTCCTCCTAGGGGTTTTCAACAGTAATTACTATTCATCTATCTTATCAGTCTGCCTTTGTTGCTACTGCGGGAAAGCAGCAGCAGCAGCTCCTGCAGAGATGATTGGTGGCTGGGTATGCTGTTATTCTATCTAGCTGCATAGCACATTATGCCCCACTTTTGCTAGGCAACCACGCTATCGTCATTACTGAGGCTTCAGTTCATGTTCCAGTTACGATAAGAAAATTCATTCAATTAAACTAAGTTTGCCCACAGAAAACTGGAAGATTTTATCCCTTTCCCCACCTCATTTTCCTGAATACTTCAGATGTATTGAGAAGACATAATTATTACCATTTTTTAAAAGGATACTCAATTTTGCCTGGTCAGGACTCCCTATTCTTGATAATCAGGTCCCATCCAAATTGAAAACCTAAAACAACGGACTGATAAACTGAATTGAGCAATATCACTGTGACAGAATTTACCTTACCCAGCTGCTTTGGGAGCCTAGGAGTTGGTGGGAGGGGGAGTCTGTGAGGAGGTTGGGATTTTCTATAGCAATGTTAAGTAGATCATATATGTTTTTCAATCAAACTTGAATTCACTTTTGAAATAAAATTAATGATATTGGCTTTGTAGTCTTTTGAATGCAAAATCTCCTTCTCTCTCAAAGGCACTGTAGACTGTAATCTTTGGGTTCAGTAAATGAGAACTCCAAGCTACAAATGCATGTTTAGTATGCCAGCATTTAGCTTAGGACAGAGATCAATTACTGTGTAAGTAGATCTTTGGTCCCAAGACTGATACCAGGCAAGATCCCAGGCAGATCCTTCACAATGTGGAAGAGTAAGGCTGAAACAAAATGAAATACCTTGGCCAGAAGCTCTGTATTATCAGTTGCTGACTGGTATCTAACCAACAGATCCTGACAATGATTGCAATCTCTCCCCACAATCCTAGAGCTCTGCAATTCCCACAACAAAAGTGTATGGTAGATATTATTGTCCTCATCTTACAGATCAAGAAATTGAATCACAGAGAACAAGTGACCAAAACACCTTTTGAAACTTATAGTCCAGTCCACTCTGTTGAGTACTCCTACATAAGTTAGCCCTGTTTTTTCAAAGACTTTCCAAAGGTACACATGTAGGGGTTGTTTAAAAAAATCATTTTCAAAACCTTAAATTCCATAAACATTTTTTTTCTTTCCTAGTATTGATTGTTTTCCAATTCCCCTTCTACCATTACCCTTCTCTCATTTTACGGAATAAAAGCATACCTCTTACACATCTAGAACCTGATTTTTTATTATTTTTCCACAATGTACAATCTGCAAGGAATGCTACAATATGCATGAACTTTAAAAAATATTTTGCTCAGTTAAAGAAGCCTGACACAAAATACTACATTTTTATAGTATTAGGGTAGAATCACAATAATTTATTGTATGAATACAATAAACATATTGCATGATTACATTTACATGAAATTCACATAAAAAAGTAAATCTATACAGGTAGAAAGCAAACTAGTGGTTGCCTGGTCCTGGGGTTAGGAGAAATGGCTGATGACAAATGAGCATCAGCAAAAAATTTTGAGATGATGGAAATGTTCTAAAACTAGATTGTAATGATGATTTTACAACACTATAAATTTACTAAAAAAATTATTGGATCATACAGTCACAACAGGTAAATTTTTGATAGGTGAATTATGTCTCAATAAAGCTGTTGGGATAAAAAAAAAATCTCCAAGAAGCCAAACAAAAGGACACTTAGAAATTTAGGTGTCTAGTTAGAGTGTAATATTTGGAACAAATCCATTTGCAACCCAGGTGATTTCCAATTCTTTTCTTTCAACAAAACTGGAGAGTACTCAATCCAACTATCAGCTTGTTGGTCAGTAAAAAAAATAATTCCTGGTGATAGATTATTACGTGATTTTTGACATACAATGCTGAAGGAACTCAAGGAATTGAGTGACATTGCTAAAATAAAACTCCTTGCAGTCTCATCTACTGAGTACATTTCCTCCTTACATTTATAAAAACAACAAAAGAGATAAGTTTCATGTGGAACTGTTCTTTTTTAGCAATATCTAAGATTAATACATATACATAATTACAAAATCCATTACATTTAGGAATGCGTTCTATTTTTTTATTATTTATTTATTTAATTTTTTTTGAGACAGAGTCTCACTCTGTTGCCCAGGCTAGAGTGCCGTGGGGTCAGCCTAGCTAACAGCAACCTCAAACTCCTGAGCTCAAGCGATCCTCCTGCTTCAGCCTCCCGAGTAGCTGGGACTACAGGCATGCGCCACCACGCCCGGCTAATTTTTTCTATATATTTTTAGTTGGCCAATTAATTTCTTTATATTTTTAGTAGAGACGGGGTCTTGCTCTTGCTCAGGCTGGTTTCGAACTCCTGACCTTGAACCATCTGCCTGCCTCGGCCTCCCAGAGTGCTAGGATTACAGGTGTGAACCACCACGCCCGGCCTAGAAATGCATTTTAAATTGTGTATTTAGTTTTAATATTTAATAATTATTAGTCAAAATTATATATTCTAGATTGTTTTTATCAATATTGGATGAACAATAATGATGATGATAACCCAATGTAGAAAAAAATGGTTTAACCCAGAACCTTATGAGAGGCTATATAAAAAATTCAATATCAATATATGTACATATTATTGTTGCACAGACCTATTACAAGGTGATCAACAAAAGCCTTTCTAGCACAGAAGTTTAATGTAATAACATTTGAATAAAATTCTGTGGGACAAACAGTATGGAAGTACAAGTTCAAAGAAAAAACGAAACTGTGGAATTTCCAGCTGCTAAAAAAGGACTTTTTCTTTGCATGGATTTTAATGAATAATAATAATGGGTTCCAGTCCAGTATTTAGCTTCCATTTGATACATTTATACTATGATCACTATTATAGCATTTATAATAATGATATAGTATGTTTGTTTACATGCTGTTGTACGTGAAGTTGAAGAACAGGCAAAACAAATCCTTTGTGATAAAAGTCAAAATAGTGATTACCTCTGAAGTGTTTTGACTAGGAGGGGCATAGAAGAGCCTTCTAAAGTATGGAAATACCCTGTAGGTGGTATCTGCAGGACTACATGGCGGTATACATATGAAAAAATTCATCCAGCCCTACATTTAATCTCTGGACTTCATTGTATGTATACCTTAATCAAAAAATTAAAAGGCAATAGTGCATTTATAGAACTCTGGAAATCACACCCTCACAATTATTTAATATTATGATTTAAAATAATTAAGAGGTCACCTTTAAAATGTGCAAAGGGCTATACAGTTTTCCCAGTTCTTTTAGGAAGCATGTGAGTAAGAAGGGTGAAAACAATTGAATTATCTTCCCAACTCAAAATGTTGTCGCCACCTCCTCTACTGTGCAGGCGCAGATCTTTGTAACAGTGACTCTACTTCCATGCACATCTCTTTCTACCTCCACCTCTAACTAGGGCCACTCCAGCAATCAGTAGCCAACTGTCCATATTCATTCTGGGACTACATTTCCCAGTAATGCAACCTGGCTCCTGGTGGAAGTTTACATTTCTCACATTGCATTCTGGGCTGTGAAGTCATAAATTCAATAGCAGGAAGAAGTAGAAAAAACGATTTGGGAGCTTTGCACTCTGGGAGTTATAGTTTTCTGTGTGCTTATTCTGGCTTATTCACAGCTTCAAATCTGCAGGAGGAGAGAAAAAAAAAAAAAAAAGAAGCAGCAGCAGCAGCAAAAAAAACCCGACCTCTGTCTGAAGAGAGAACCAGGCAGCTGGAACAGAGGCATATTATGTAAATCTCAGTAGACCCCAGCAATTTGGCTAAGGACCATGAATGGCAACTGGCATCACCAGATTAAAAACAAAACAGAGAATTTTAACAATAGCTGTAGTGGTTTTTCTGGTTATAAAGGAAAGGCTTACTCATGGTAGAAAACATTGGTAAGTGTACCTATGAAAATAAAAATCACAGGCAATCATATGACCCAGAAAGATATATTTATATCATTTTATGCAGTAGGGTTTGTTTTGCCAAATTCTAGCAGATTCAATTAAACTGAATAACAATGGAAATAGAGAGGTAGCCCTATTAAAAATATTATGGTATACCTAGAAAATCTAAGAACATCAACTGAAAAACAATCAGACCTAATAAGAGTTTAAGAAGGTGGCAGCACATAAAATGCAAAATAAGCAAACAAACAAATGAATAGCTTTCCTATATGCTGTTACACAAATTATACTGGGGGGAAGGGGAGGATTCCATTCACAAAATACTAGAACTTAAACAAGGAATATATATGTTTTACATGAAGAAACACCACAACAAATTTACAATCATTAATGAAGGAAAACACCTTGTTCCTCAATGGGAATTTTGAAATTTAGAAAATGTCGATTGTTCCCAGACTATGTTTGCTTAAATATCTCTACTGTGCTTTGTGGAGTCACACCATCAATTTAATTCTCATCTCTTTCGGTGTCTGGTCCTCAATAACACAGTAATACCTTTAAAAAATATTATTTCCATCTCCAATTTCTTTAATCTTGAGGAATGACAAGTATCGTAGAAGGAGGAGAGGAAAAATTAAACTAATATTTGTTGGGCATCTACTGTATACCAGGCACTACTATTTTAGGAAATTTACATACTTTACCTACTTTAATCCTGACACCAACCCTATAAAATAGCCACTACATTTTACAGATGAGAAATTTAAGGCTCTGAAAAATTAAGTCAAATTTACTCAAGTCTCATCATGCATAAGTGGTAGAGGGAACATTCAAACCTAGATCATAGAATAAATGCATGCTCTTTCTGCCCAGGCCTAGTCTTTTCACAGGCCAGCTCTGTAAGGTTAGAACTGTTAATTAACTTATGTGTCTCAGTTTCCTCATCTTCACAATGGACATAAGAATATTATAGTATCTATGCTATAGAATTGTTGTGAGGATGGGGCGATATGATCTATATAATAAATGCTGGGACATAATTAGTGGTCAATATACAATGACTATTATTATTACTATGTTTATTGCTACTGAATACATGTTAGGAGAATGAAACCCAGTTGTTTTCTCAGATATTTGTCAGTGCTACAAGGGTAGGATAGTTTGTGACTATTTTGTTTAATAAATATTAACTGAGCATCTACTATGTACACATATTTTATAGGCACTTTTACATATGCCATAGATGAAATATGAGAATGCAAAGAAGTTGGGCTAGAGCTAATTTATATAACCTGATGATTACTATGCCCTATTAACTTATTGAAGCTACACAAAATTCCACTCCATTCACACGACTCAATAGCATATGAACTCAAAATTCCTATTTTTTTATTTCCATTTGGTAACAATCATTTTATTCACTTATTCGAAACATTTCAGAATCTATCTCCTAATGAAGTGCTCACCCAAGTGCATAAATTTCTTATATGGGAAACTGAGATTGCTTATAAATTTTTCTCTTAAAAGAAATAATCTATAATTAGCTTCATTTTGTTTTCTCCGCTTGCTTCATGAACTGTTTTAGGAGAATACATCTTATGGGCATGAGAAATCCTACCACATACTTGAATTTTAATCAAAAGAATTTAGTAATTAGATGGTAAAGGAATAATTCACACAACTGGTTTTGTGCCAGCAGTTCATGAACAACAACAAATAAATCTGTAATAAATTGCAAGAGTGAGTTTAACATAAAGAATTAGAAATCCAATCACCCTGTGAATAATAAAAGTGGCACTTAGGCAAGCCTTGAATATCTACTATCCCAGAATCTGATTTCAGTGCTCCCTTTTGATCAATTTTTAAAAAACATCTGTTAGAGGAACACCAATATATAGTATTTATGGTACAATTGTGTTCCTTTACGATTCCATAATTATACTTTTAAAAATCCCATCATTTGAGAATTTCCCTATGTGAAATTGATTTGACTATTCATAAATCTCTTAGTATACCTAGTTTTAAATAGTTTTATCACTGTCTGCAATTATAAAACTAATTATCGAGTTTACTTTTTATTTGTTTGATTAGTATCTGTTTGCAAACACCCTCCCACATTTCCTACTTAGCCTCCTTGAGAACATGGTCTTTGTTTTGCTCATTAATGTACCCACTGAGCCTAGAATAGTTACTAGCAACAGTAGGAGCTCAATTCCTATTTGTTGGAGAAAATAATTCTTTAATGCCAACATACTAGGAATGTCTTACCTTCTAAAACACAATATTTCACCAACATGTACTAAATGCCAATATTTAATTATACTATCATCAGCCTGAATACCACAGTGTTTCAAAATACATGGACATCTTGGATTTTCCTTTGCGACTTGCTATTGTCCTTTTAATATGGGAAGCTCTGGTACAAGACTTATCTTGAAGATATTAAAAAGGATTCTGGACTGTGAGTCCACAGATCATGATTTCATTTCTGATTTCACTCACTGCGTGACTTTAGGCAAGTCACTTTGCCTCTGTGCTTTAGTGTGCTCATCTATAAATGAGGAGAACAAAAGATTTCCTATCAACCTTGTGTGATGCCTGTAGAAATCCATGAAAATATGAGATAGCATATGTATGTGGCTAGCTAGCATAGCCTCTGACACATAATAGACACTTAAAATTCTCTTCCCCCATCCCTCCTTCTACCTTTCCTTCCTATGCAAGGTATTGCTAGTACTTGGGGCAGAACTGTAAAGGTGTCAGTATCTAATTCACATTTGCAACAACCCAGCAAATGTGACAACAGGTCACAAACCTTGTCACAGCAAGGTTTGTGACCTGTTTATCACCTATCAAGCTGTTGTCATCCATAAAAACAAACCTATGTATTTATATGTAAATTTGGAAGATAAGGAGAGTAAATGCATACTTACTCCGTCTTTGGGAACCATAAAAATACTGGTTTCAGGTCCTCCACAAATAAGCCCTTGACAGTATTATTCTTTTCATCTTCACAATCACTTAGCCTTTGGAAAGGCAGTACATTATAGTGAAAAAGTGTACTTCATTGGGATTTAGATTATCCTAATTTGATTTTAGTTGGTCATTTACTGGCCATATGACTGGACGAATTTGTTAACCTCTCAGCCTCAGTTTCCTTCTCTGCAAAATGGAGATTATATCATCTGTCTAGCCTCTCTCACAAGGCATTTGATCGAATCATATGAGATAATGTATGTGAGATCATCATAATGCTCTATGGGCAGAACACATTAACAACCTGAATACATCTCTGTTCAGTGAATTTATGTTATATTTCCCTTACTAATGTTTCTTTGCATATAATATTTCTTTGGCTCTTGTCACTGTCTACTCTTAATCGTTATTAAAGACTACACTTCTTGATGGAAGGGATTTAAATTTTGACAACATAAAGTTACCATATAACCCAGCCTGGCTATCTGGAAGTATCACAAGTAAACAACCAATTGTTCTGCAGCAGGTAGCATATGTTTTTCTAATACATAAAAATTTTAAAACATTGCAATTAATATATGTATCAAAGTTTATAATATATTCAAATATGAATATGGTTATTAGTATATCTATATGCTGAATTAAACAAAATGTTTAGGGGAATTTTCACTTTCATAAAATATAGATACTACATTTAAAGATACAATAATAAGCCGCTTGCTTATTAGAAAATATATTTCAAGAAGAAAATATTACCAGTCTATATAAGATATATCCATTTAGAAATATATTTCATTTGAAAATATATTTATTGTCATTTGTTTTACACAAAACTATAAACTTACAGTGTTTCATGATGCCCATATTAGATGCAATTTATTCAAAATTTGTCAAATATTTTAAAAATAAAAAACTTCATAGAACAGATAAAAATAATATTCTAAGAGGTTAAGTTAAAAAATCAACCTCAGTTTAGTTTAGTGAGTCCATATTTTTGCTACTATGGTAATTTCCTTCATTTAAATTGTGGGTGTTTCTGGGTCATTTTTAATGCCATTTTGTAAATTGCTAAGCTGTATTTGTAAATCAGTGAGCATTACTGTCAAGCTGTCTTTGAATAAAAAGGTGGAATCTGAAATACTGGTTTGCAATCATTCATTTTCAGCAAAATAGTTATGGAAATGCTGCCACATTTTTCTAATATAGTGAATAAAAATCTCATGGTAAATAATTCTACAAAGATCTATTATTGCAATTTGAATTTCAGGGAGATTTTAAGAAATACATGGAGGAACTATACAATTATTTTACTGTGGAAAATAACTGGCCATTAGTACCACCCACTCCCAGCAAGAATCACTACTTTTGTATTTCAGCATCTATGATGGAATTATTTACTTGCCTGCTGGAGAAAGCAAGAGACACTCAATTATTAGTAATGTTTTTCTTCACTGAAAAAATCTAAAAGAACTGATGGAAACATTTGGAAAAGCTCTAAAGATAAAAATATATACTATTGATTCACTTTGTCCTAAAACTTTAATGACACATACACAAGTAACATTTAAAGCCTAGATAATTATAATTATGTTCCACAAATGTTCAAGAGAAATTAAGAAGTGTGGTAATTTGAGATTGAGTTGCCATACAGAAATACTAATCCTTTGGCTCTTTACCTTTCTCTTAAAAATAGGTATATAATTTAGAATTTAGATGTACAGATGCTTGGGCAATATGAAATAATTGCCTAAATTCATAAGTATAAAAATAGTGTAGATGGACTTGTTGAAATTTGACTGTAAATATACAGAAAATGTAATACACAAAAATCCATTTAATTAATTTTCACTGAACGACTATAGCAGTACTTTTCATATGATAATGTATGTATGAATCTACTGGATCTTTTTAAATTGCAAATTCTGTTTCAGTACATCTGGTATGGGGTTTGGGATTCTGCATTTCTAACAAGTTCCCAGGTGATGCAAATGCTGCTCATCCTGACCATCCTTGGAGTGGCAAGGGACTATAGGTTACTATTATGTCAAGAGCTATGATGGTGAATTTTTGCCAAAACAGAAGCATCTGGAAAAAAATTGAGACAATCATCCATGGATTTTGCATTATGGACAACACAGAAGTGGGCTTGCTTTCAAGTGGGTTGTATGTTTTGATTTCACGCCTTTGCCCTAAGAGGGTAATGAAATGCTATCTCCAAATCAAGGCAGATGAATCAGGCCCTGTGAAGAGGACACAGATATGGCAAAATGTTTGGGAGTTCTGCTATCCAAAGAAGCTGGGTTAGAATCTTGGGTCTGGTTATCAGCCAGGTGGCTTTGGGCAAATCACATACTTTTTCTAAACCTCTGATTATTATCTCCAAAACGGATATAATAATGGCTCCCTTCTAGGCACTCACTGGGTGCTTTTAGGTTCCAGGCACAGATCTGAGGGCTTTATCTCATTTCATCTTCATGATTCTATGAAATAGGTACTATTATCGTCTCCATGGTATATATTAGGAAATTAAAGGACACAGAAGTGAAGTAAAATGCTCAAAATCACAATGCTAATATGTAGTGTATTTGGTATTCAAAACTCAGGCATTTTAACTCCACAGTCCACTCTTAACCACTGTGTCATGTTGCCCTTGCAGGGCTGCTGTTGGCATTAGAACTAAATAAGAAATAGAAGCAGAGAAGTGCAGCAGATGGACATCAAAAGATCCCCTTTAAAACTTCTAAGATGGATTTTGGAGAGTATGACTAATGTGGGAGGAAAAGCATGGTTCTTAATAATAGACACCTGAATTAGGCATACTTATCTGCCCAGACATCGGGCAGCCAGGGAACAAGGAGGCCTTGCATTCAGAGCATGGCCTTTACTGCAAAGCACATAAAAGCAGAATCCAAAGAGGGTAGGTGAGGTAATCACTGAGCTGCATACAAGCTCAGTTCCTTTTCTCAAAGTCACTCTTCAGACAAATCTCTAATGGAACTCCCTGCATGTGGACAAAAGAGGTCGAGAATAAATGTTGTCCCCCAGCAGTAAGATTCTGCCTTTAATCTCTAGCTAAGAATTACACAAATGGCATATATTGTACATCTGTCTCATTAAATATTTGAGAATCCCAATTAGCATTGCTACATTCTTTTCTGCTGCCAAGCAGCCATTCATTAATCATGAACAATCAAAAGAGATCACTAATACTTAGCAGGGTGCAAAATGCTAGCAGAAAAAGAAACCTATCCAATATTACATATAATAAATAATCTCAATTTTAAATTTCAGAAACGAAGATTTATTAGTAAAATCTTTGTACTTAGGGACTATTAAAAGTGGCACCTGATATTATTAACTAACATTTCTACAAAGTGTTTCTAAGTTTTAATAAATAGTTCTAAATTCAAGAAAAAATATTTTTCCTATTAATAGCATTTGTATAAATGGTTATTCAATTAGCAAATAGTAAAATGTATGAATTAGTAAATAAGAATCTCAAAACGATGTGGAGGGAAAAAAAGTAAGATAATACTAAATTGTGTATTTTGTAGATCAAGTTCATTTACTTACTGGTTACCATACATTGGACCATATCATTGTTCAGGGCTGCCTCACTGAAAACCAACCTGCCAACATCCATTTTAGTGTTCTTATTCTCTTATATGCTTTATATATATACCTTTATATACTTATGTCATCATTCCTTTCTATTCTTGTTCTTTGAGCTCATCGGGCTCTCTAGTCCCTTCAGCCTCTCCTTTGCCTCAAGTCATCAGCTGCTTTTTAATCTCACTTTCCTCTCTATTCCACTCTGACCTTTATAATTTATCTCTTCAACTACTCTCATGCTAGCATCTTCCACTACCTTAGCTCTGTGTATTTGCATTGATATTGACCTGCAAATTCCAAAACCGGAATCAATCCAACCAACTAAAATTCCCTCAAGCTCACCCTAGCTCACTGAAATTGGCTATCTCCCTATAAATATGAGTATTGATACAGCCCCAAACATATGGATTCCAATCACAGCTGAGCTCTCAGAAAAGCAGGGCAATTTGTTCAAGTGTCCCTGGAAGAATCCTTCCATTTCGAACATTGTGTATTCCTAATCTTCACAATTCTCTACTAATCTCGGAGGAGAATAAATGTCTTCTAGCAAAAACCACTGCATTTCCCTGCTCCTAACCTGCAAACAACTCTCTATCTATATATAACCTTATTTCTTTTGGTTCAGGCTCTTTCTTTCCGAGATAAATGTTTCTGCCTGTGCTCTAGGTTACATCTCTTCTTGTCTCCTGTGAAATCTTGCTCTAATGGTAGTTTTCCCCTTTTACTATGTCTTCATTCTATCCTTGTCTATTTTTTGGCTGGTTCACTTTGGCCTATAAATGCTTTAAAGTCTCTCCCACATTAAAAATATTAAACCCTTGACCCTTCCATGTCCCCTTCCAGCTACTAGTCCTTCTCTCTACTTTCCTTAACTGTTAACCTTAAAAGAGTTTTTGATACACACTATTTTCATTTTTTTGCCTTCCATTTCCATCTATTTTAGACTTTGCCCCCACTGCTACATCAAAACCATCTCCATTGTATTAGTCAGAAGGAAATAGCACCCTAAAATTCAGTCATTTCATAATAACTTAATAAAGGGATTACTTATAAACACATAGACAGAATGTAGGGAAACCACCACAGAATCCCAGTGCTAGTAACAGTGGGGTTGCTTTAGTACTCTTAAACCTGAAGATGCCAGAGAAGGAATCAATTACTATAACATGGAAACAGACAAAACTATCTTGAGATGGACACTTGACAGGAGCTGTGACTTTTTGTCATAGGAAAAATCTAGCATGTGCTGCTGACCATAGGGAGGGGAAAGGGGGAATAAATATTCAAATCTCACTCTCCTCTTTCCCTTAGGTCTCCTGCAAGGGCTCCCCAATATTTGAGCCTAAATCAAAGCCCATTGATTAGGTCCATAAACATCAGCTGCCCAGGCACAGATCAGAATGGAGTGCAGAATGGTGAAGAGTAGATCTGCAGACACCTACAAGAGATATTTTGCACATCCATGTGCCCAGATTTAATGACCACCTTTCCATTTCTAACTTATTTGATATCTGCAACATTTGACATTGTTGTTCCTTTTGGCCACTTTAAATTCTTACCTACAATAATTTATGCATTTTTGCCCGTAATATTTCTCCTCAGACCTCCCTGATTGCTCTTTCTTGATTTCCTTCATCACTTATCTCTGTCTCTCTCCCTGCTTACCTTTTACATATGAATGTGTCACAAGATTTTGCCCTTAACCTACTTGTCTCAATGTGGTACTTAGTTTAATCCCAATCACATCCAATATTTCAACCTATATGCTGACAATTCTCCAGGCTATATTTTTATTTCCACAGTAACAACTTGTATTTTCAATTGTCCACTGGACATCTTTTCCAGATATCACACAAACAACTCTGTTTCAATGTGTCCAAAATAAAACTTATCATCTTTATTCCTTTACAAACCTACTCCTCTTGCTGTGTTCCCCATTTCAGTCGATAACAACAATTATCCCCCTATCTGTCCAAGCCAGAAATTTGGGTGATATTCTTATCTGTTCCATCTCCCTTATCCCACATATCCAAACAATCTTTAGGTTTTTTCAACACTACCTAATTAAAATACTGCATATCTCTATCCTCTTATCTCCTTTCCACTGCTACTGCCTTAAATCAAGTCCTGTTTCTCTCCTGGATTATGCTGTAGTATCCTAACTGATCTTCTTTGCCTCAAAGATCAGTCTCCTTTTACTATGCTGCCAGAATTATCTTTTAAAAAGGCAAAAATATTCATGATCTTCTTCTTTAGGAGCAAGGTAGATGAGACCCTTTCTGATTTGGCCATTGCCTGTCAATATAACCTCATCACCATTCTGTATGCAGATGTTCAGCAAGGATTTATGTAATGAATTTTGATTGCATTCCATTGCTTATAATTGTTACCATATACTGAGGAATTACTAGGTATTAGACTCTGCTAAATGTCAAGTGTAAGGTTTATTTCACCTAAAACTTATGCCAATTCTGTGACCTAGGTATCATTTTTCCTGTTTTACAGATGAGAAAATGCAGTAAATACATTTTGCCTACAGGTGCAAAGCTGGTAATTAACAGAGGTCATATTTTAATCCACAGCTTTCTTGACCCAAAGTTTATGTATCTGGCAGAATGCACAAATACATAAGCTTTAGATCTGGAGCTTGCAGTCCAGGTACCTAGGTTTGTTTTTCAGTTTTGGAAACTTACTAACAGCTATGATGATTAAAATAAACTGTCTATGTTGAACACGTATAAAAGTGCCTGACATCCAGTAAGTACCCCAAAATGTTAGCTACTTATATTAGACACTAGGCTTTTAAGGCTTTGTGGGACTTGAAATAGTTAATTGTTTTCTAAAGCCTCTACATTGATTGCTACTTTCCTCTGACCCTCAATTGCTTTTCTGTAGGAAACTGGAAGAAGAAATTGTGCTAATCCTCATTCTGCATGCAGGGCAGATTTTGCTTGAAAAGGGACTGAAGCGTGTTCTCATTACGAATTCAAGACCACATTCCCTGCTGCCTCGCAGTGAGAGCACATCTTTTTGAGCAATCACTTTGCAAGACAACTTGAAAAGCACGAGTCCAGATATAGTTACTCATTTTGTTGCAGTGGGGGAAGGGAGGTGCTGTAGTTTTTGTTTGTCTATCTGTTTTTCTTTGGAGGGAAGAAAATGGAGGAACCAAACTGCCTTTAGGAGTTTTGGAGAAAACGCGACACATGAATATTAAATCAATGTGTGGCGTAGCACTGGTTTTATGGCAAATACACACACACACACACACACACACACAGACTTCCTTTATTTCTCTAAACGCACTCTCTGCGCATACAGGATGAGTGAATCATCCAGCATCATGACTGCCCACACAATGAAGAAACAGCAGTAGTAGGTGTCCCCTCTGTCACTGCCAGCAGCCCTGGACACCAGTGCCCTCCTCCGCCTGCCACCTGCTGAGGAGGAAGCACAGCCGAATGACCCAAGCATTTGCTTTTCTCCACTTCTTACATCAACATAACTGCACGTTCCTTTTCAAAGTCGTGTCCAAGAGCCTCCTGAAAAACAATGCACTACAGTTTGTACTGATGAAAAAATTAACCATGTATCCTCCCTCTTCCTATTTTTTTTTTTTTTGGTTTAAGAATTTAAACATTCCTCTTTTCTTGACAGTCTTCCCAGAACTAGTGTCCATCCCACTAAAAATTCTATTCTTGACCATAATTCATTTGTTTAGATATTATCATTCACTCTTCCCTCTTTCTCCCTCAGTAGACTCATAAAGCAGACAAAACAGTTAATTCAAAACCAGCTTTTGCTCCTCTCCACTGTGCCAGACACACGCTGGGCTCTGGACTTTTCAGAGATGGATCAGACCCACTCCCTGCCCTGAAGGAATTTACGCTTCAGGAAAACAGGTTGCCCTCTATGAAGTAATTTAATCCCATAGAATCAGTGAAATAAGTCATCTTAAGGTCATATATAAATAGGCACACTCAGAAGCACATATTAGAACACTCTACTTTTAATTCAGGAGGTAAGCATCAACCCAATCCAATATCAACATAAACTTTTCATAAATTTAATCAGTATCATCATAATAACACAAACCAGAAACAAAGTTTTTGTTTGTTTTGACTAGAATTTCAAACAATTATTATTCCATACCATTGTAATTGCTATTTCCACTTATCTCAAGGAAAAGAAAGAAAGAGAGAGATGTATTGTGGTGTCCTTCAGAAAACTTTGACCCAATTTGATGTTTAATCATGAGGAAACTCACTCTTCCCCTATATGGGGAACATGTTCTCTTTCATATATAAAGATGATATTAATGGCGATGTTTGGAGTGATTTGCAGTTGGATTAGGAGTTGAACGTCTGTGCACGGATATTCTACCTTTTTGTACAATATCCTTTGTAATCAACAGGAGATATTTTTAAACATAGCTGGCTGCTATGACTATAAACCACAGTGAAGGTCACTAGCTCATCAAGAAAATAAATTGAACAGCCTATAGAACTAGCTTTGGATAAAAATATAAATTGTGTGAAAGTGACCTTTGATGCAGCCCATATTATCATTTAAAAAAAAATTTGCCAGACTTTCCATTTCTCTTATCCATTAGATATCAAGTACCTTCCTATTACACTAGGGCTTTTCCATTCCAGACAAACTAAAACATCATATATAATAATAATGATGACCAATCAAAAAGTTCTTTGTATCAAGTACTCTTAGTAGCATCCTCCTAGAAATATTACATTTTAAAAGAAGACTATTAAAGGGGGACAATGTTCAACTTGCTGCCTTTCATACTGCATATGCAACTGGTCATTTGTCCTTAAGTTAGTCCTCGTAACCTTGTTATCTCTGGCTTCTAACAGTTATTTAAGAAGAAAAACTCTGAGGTGCTGGGCTGCAAAGCCCTTACTGGTTGCTAGTACGCTATAACCAACTAGAATACAAATGGGCTAATATATGCAGGTCCTTCTTGCCTTACTAGTTCCTCACAGAAGCACACCATATATGTGATGGGCATACAGAACAAGGAGCTGATGAAGTCAGAGATGTCTATCTTCCTTTTATCCCATTAGCTTTGGGAGGGGCCATATCGACACTCAAAGATCTATCATCATATGCATCACTGATATTTAAACTTTTAAACTTTTTTGACTGAAATCTATAGTAAAAGATATATTTTATATCTTGACTTGTTAAGTATACTTATATGCAACACATATGTGTACATTTCCATTATATATGTGTATAAACATATATATACACTCATGCATATATAAATATGAACCAAAAATTCCACAAAACAATACTTTCTCTTATCACTTGAGATGTTCTCTTATATTTTTAATTTTATTTTACTCTATTTTAAAATAAAAAAGAAACATGATAACCTACTAAACTGATTTCACAACTTACTAATAACCTCAACCCATATTTGTAAAAGCACTGATTATTGATGAAAGATAATTCCATGCCATACCATAGCTACATGTTTCCTTGCTCTCTGTCTGAGTCATGAGGCCTACAGAGGCCTGCCCTTTGTCTAACAAACATCCTGATTAGAAACTGGAGGCACTTCCTTAACTATCTGACCTATTACTAGGAAATCGGGAAAACGAAAGTCAGTGTTGTTAATTACAAGTCTTGTCACAAGTTTACTCCACTCAACTTTCTGTGACATTATTAGGGACCAATACTCTAATTTTTTACAGATTATTTTAGATAGTAAGAAAACACACATTTCAGAGCTGTAGTCACTTAAAAAAATTCTAGAGGTATAATTCCAGTAAAATAAAAAATTGCCCTTTTTAAATGCACAGTTTGATGAGTTTTGACAAGTATATATAGCCATGTAACTAACATCAAAATTAAGAAATAAACTATTTCCATCACCCCAGAAAGTATCCGTGTGCTTCTCTGTACTAAACTTGTTCTATTAACCTCCAGACTCTGGAGACTACAGATCTGTTTTTTATTCATATAGTGTTGCCTTTTCTAGAATTTTATATACATGGAATCATACAGTGTGGCAGTCTTTTGTGGCTGGATTCTTCCTTTTAGCATAATACTTTTTTTTTCTGTTTCCTGTTTTTATTTTTCTTTAATTTTTTATTTATTTTTTTTTTCAGAATATTACTGGGGTACAAACGTTTTGGTTACATAAATTGCTTTTCTATCATTTGAGTCAACGTTATAAGTGTGCCCATCCCCCAGATAGTGTGCATTATACCAATTAGGTGTCAATTTATCCATCCCCTCCACCTCTCTCCCTCCTGCTTGATTTCCAATGAATGTTATTTCCATATGTGCACGTAAGTGTTCATTGATGACTTCTAATTTAATGGTAAGTACATGTGGTGCTTGTTTTTCCATTCTTGTGATACTTCACTTGGAAGAATGTTCTCCAGCTCCATCCAGGATAATACAAGAGGTTCTAGATCACCATTGTTTTTTGTGGCTGAATAGAACTCCATGGCATACATATACCACATTTTATTAATCCTCTCATGTATTGATGGGCACTTGGGTTGTTTTGACATCTTTGCAATTGTGAATTCTGCTGCTATAAACATTCGAGTGCAGATGTCTTTTTTATAGAATGTCTTTTTTTCCTCTGGGTAGATGCCCAGTAATGGGATTGCTGGATCAAATGATGATTCTACTTTGAGTTCTTTGAGGTATCTCCATACTCCTTTCCATAGAGGTTGTACTGGTTTGCACTCCCACCAACAGTATGTGAGTGTTCCTACCTCTCTGAATTCATGCCAGGATTTGTTGTTTTGGGATTTTTTGATAGATGTCATTTTCACTGGAGTTAGGTAATATCTCATTGTGGTTTTGATTTGCATTTCCCTGATGATTAGAGACTTTGAGCATTTTTACATATGTTTATTGACCATTAATCTTTCTTCTTTTGAAAAGATTTTCTTCATGTCTTTTGTCCACTTTTTAATGGGGTTGTTTAATGTTTACTTGCTGTTTCACTTGAGTTCTTTATAAATTCTGGTTATTAGCCCTTTATCAGACATAGCATGCAGATATTTTCTCCCATTCTGTAGGTCGTCTGTTTGCTCTATTATTTCCTTGGCTGTGCAGAAGTTTTTAATTTGATAAGGTCCTACTTACTTATTTTTGTTTTTGCTATTATTATTTTTGAGGCCTTCTTCATAAATTCTTTTCCTAGGCCAATATCTATGAGTTTTTACAATATTTTCTTCTAGAATTCTTATAGTTTCATGCCTTAGGTTTAAGTCTGTTATCCATCATGAGTTGATTTTTATGAGTGGTGAGAGGTGTGGATTCTGTGTCAGTTTTCTGCATGTGGCTATCTAATTCTCTCAGCACCATTTATTAAATAGGGATTCTTTTCCCCAGTGTATGCTTTTGTCTGCTCTGCCAAAGATCAGATGTTAATATGAGGATTGTTTTATATTTGGGTTCTCTGTTCTGATCCACTGGTCTATGTCTCAGCTCTTGTGCCATTGATATGTTGTTTTGGTTAATATAGCCTTGTAGTATAGCTTGAAGTCTAGTAAATTTATGCCTCCCAATTTGTTCCTTTTGCTTAAGATTGCTTTGGCTATACAGGGTCTTTTCTGGTTCCATATGAAGCGTAGAATTGTTTTTTTCAAGATCTGTGAAAAATGATGTTGATATCTTTCATAATAGCAACAAAGAAAATCAAACACCTAGGAATATATTTAACTAAGGATGTGAAAGACCTCTACAGGGAGAAACATGAAACACTGAGGAAGGAAATAGCAAAGCACATAAACAGATGGAATAACATATCATGCTCATGAATTAGCAGAATCAACATTGTTAAAATGTCTATACTACCCAAAGTGATCCACAGATTCAATGCAATCCCTATTAAAATAGCATAATACTTTTTAAGATTCATTTAAGTTGTTGTACATTATTGCTGACAGGTAATACATGGTATGAATATAACTCAGAGGGCTTTTTTTATTATTCATATCCATTTCCTATTCATGGACAGCTTGGCTATTTCCAGTTTGTGGCTGTTATGAATAGTGCTGCTAATAACATTCACATAAGGTCTTAGTAGAGATACATATTTCATTTTTGTGTGTGTGCAACTGCCTAGGGTACAATGGTTGAATCATATGGTAGTTGTATATGTATCAATTTAAGAAACTGTCAAACTGTTTATCACAGTGGATGAACCAATTTTCATTCTCACTGGAAATTCATGAGGGTTCCAGTTGCTCCTTATCCTTGTCAAAACTTGGCATTTCCAGTCTTTTTAATTTTAGCCAATCTGGTTATGTACAGTGGTATCTCATTAAGATTTTGTATTCTTTTCATAATATTATTTGAGAAATAAATAATAATTAAGCATATGTATTTCAACTGTCATATTTAAATCATTAAAAGCACTCATCCCAGTATAAGGATTAGCCAAATGGCAAAGCATGATGCTAAAACATCCTTCCAAATCTCTCTGTCCTTATGATGCAATGGCTCTGAAGCCCTAAAGATACATTGAATTTCAGTACATCTTGTTTTTGAACACTGCAATATTACTTCTTAAACATTTTGCAGGTGTACAATTAATTCTTTAAGTTGTTATTTCAGAATGTGAATTTTTTTAGATATTTGAGGGTTGTAAGCTCTTAAGAGCTTAAACAATTCACAAACACCGGTCCCAAGAAATTAAAACAAAGACATAATGACAAAAAATGAAAAATAAAAACTACCTGATAATTCTGTTTTCTGATGAAAATATTGTCTACATTGAGAAAGATTTGAATTGGGGGGATTATAGAAGGTGAGGTTGGAAAGGAAGGTTAGGGTCAAAAATGGTGCTTAATCTTAAATGCTATGGCAAGGAACCAAAATATGAAATGATTTTTGCTTGTTTGCATGTGTTTTTGCATACAACCTCTTGTGTTGCTCTCTATTTACTTATCTGTTACTTCTTTTACCCATGTAATAAGTCTGCTAATGAAAGTTCCTCCCTATCTCCAATTCCTTTATGTAGCTAGCTCCTACTCATTATTTAAACCTTACCCGTGCTGTTGATCTCAGCTCACACATTACTTCTCTTCAGAAGCCATTTTTTACCCAACCATTTTGAGTTAGGTGGCCCTTCTCTGAAATTCTATACCTACCCATACTTATCCCATCACCTCTACCTAAACTGTTCACCTTACATTGTAATGGGACATTTACTTGTCCATTTCTCCTACTAGGCTAGAAATTCCTTAAAGTCAGAGACCAAGACCAAGTTCTGTTCATTGTTGAACCCACCATGTCAAGCATAGCACATAGTGCATAGGTAGGTATTCAATAAATATTTGATTAATGAATTAATGATTTCTACTGACTCATGCATTTTAACAGGGTTCTTCAATATCTTGCAAAGATGTGGCTAATACAAAAATTTCAGTCAGTTCATGTGTCAAGATATTTGTTGGGTAAGATGGCAGTTACCTTTTCATCAAGGAGTAATGCTGCCTCCACATCCTACCCACTGCCTCCAATGTATAGCTTAGTATTTTAAGTATCCATGAAGTACTTTATTAATGTCCTGATGTCTAAACCTGGCATCATGCACCATTTGAGGATCCAGAAAATCTTCCTTGAGTAAGGTCTTTCCTCCACATTCATGTATTCCCAGGTGCTATTTGAGGATGCACTTGTCATTCATTTTGTGCCTCTAAATCAATTTTATCTCTGTGTATAACATCTCTCCAACCTACACAATCAGCAGCTTAACATGGAGGAACACGAAGGAAGCATGAATGTAAATTTTTAGTCTCTTCCTACATCTTCTTATATCTGCATATTTGACACACACAAAAGTCATTATCTAACTTTGTGAACTCTACTGGAGAACTGTTCCTCTCACTTAGGCAGAAAGTTCTTTTCTGCATAGTGTCATCCTAACCTGAATGATTGTCAAACTGCGAAGAATTTTAGAGCCGAGAGAATTTAGATAAATGTGCTATTACAAAAGCAAAACAAAACAGACAAATAAAAACCTGGAATTGAGATGATTAAGGGTAAAATTGAGAAAATGATTTTTTCCTTAAAAATTATAAGACAGTGTTACTTTCATGCATCAGGGATCTGATGTAATAAATGATCAGAAAGAAAAAATATGAATTCTAAGCCTCAGTCAATTACAACTAGCAACTAGCTCTAAGAATTCCATTTCATAACTTGTTTTTAAAACACATTTTTCTTTATATTAACATAGTTACATAAGAAGCAGAACTTATTTCCCCTCATCTTTCAAATGATTACATTTTAAAGCAGGATTCATTTTTTGTATGAATATGGTTAAGAAACCCTACTTAGTATGGAACTCAACACTCCAGGTGGTTGCATTTTAAAGTATCAGTCATAAAAATAAGGAAATAATTAGCAAGCTAAGCAAGAAACCAATAAATAAGGCAAGGTTTTTTATATTTGTATAGCATAGTGAACAAAAGAATAAATATCTCAGTGACAAGGTATGTAAAACAAACCTAGGAAAAACCGGAGTTCAACAGAGCAAAAGACACATATGCATGTATGCCTGTGTGGGGGGTGGGTATGTGAATATTTGGAAGGGTAAGAAAAGAAGAAAAGCTAAAGAAAAGCCCATAGGTTGATGATAAGAGAAAATGGTCTAAGGAGAAGCATGTCAGGTTAGGGAGACTCAAGGAACAGAGCTTGGATTGGATAACCCATTAAAGTCCCCTATTGTTATCAAGATAAAAGGTGACATTCGAGCAAAGGGCTATGGAAGGAAAAAAAATGTTCAGAATCCCCCTTCTTACCTCGTCCAGGTATAGATGTGGGTTTGTCCTATATAGAGAATGTTAAATTTAGAAGCAAATCACAATAAAGAAAGTGAGAGGATGAATACATGGGACCTCTTACCTAAAGAAAGTATAATGTTAAAGAACATCTTCTAGCTCTTCATCCTTTTCTGAAATTAAGAAATAGGCTTAGATAGAATAAATAATTTGTAAAGGACAATAAAGTGGCATATCTGGGATGCCACCAGGTCTCACTCAAAGCTTGGTACTCAGCTCACTTTACATCCTTGCATCGTGAGAGTACAGAAGTGTTTCTCAATGGTATACTTACGTAAATTGTATATGCTTGCCTATGTTTACTTTTAAGAAAGAAGAATTGAGACAGTGGATTGTACACCACACGATGGAGAAACCATAACTAAGGCTTGATCCAAAGAAGGGGAAAAACTGAGGCCCAAAGAGGAAAAACAGATGCCTAGAGATCTACACTGAGGCTAGAGAAAAACTACATTTCAGCATAGTACACTGTACTAGCATCCATTTTCCCCTTAGGAGAGGTCCAGGAGTCTGTCTTTGTCAAGGATGCTAAGGAAGAATTTGAGGAAGGCTGCTGTTTTTGAGTCTCTTCAAAATATTAAACATATGCCTAAAATATCCTAGTTTTCTTTTGTCATGAAGGTCATGATTGACCCTCATAGAGTCCATTACTTTGTGCACAATGGGGACCATTATTACCACTCAGAGAGAAGCAGAGAACAACTAATTGATTTAACTTCTGTCTCAGAGAGGAAATGTGCTTTCTCTTTGTTTTGAACAGAAAAAATGTTAAGTATTTTATCCAACTGCTAATTATCTCAGAATACTTTAAACGGATGTCATAAAAACTCAATATTTGAAATGGGAACCAATTTATAAAATATATTAAAATTATTAAAAAACTGATTAATTCTAGAGTAGTTTAAGAAACTTCATTCCTTCCCCATTGGCTTATATTCCTTGAGATATCTACTTAGATGTCACTCAACACAGAGGTCTTCCCTGACTACCCTGTCTGTAAAATCACGGATCACTTTCTCTCTTCTTACCTTACATTTTTTTCCCTTCATGGCAATTTTCATAAATGATATTATACTTTTGTTTGTCTATTTCCCACAATATACTATAATCTCCATGAGCACATGGACCTTATTTTTTTTTATTTATTTATTTTTTACCATGTATCTCCAATACCCAGAACAGTGCCTGGTGTATCTCTGTATCAGCAGCAGCAGCAGCAACATCACTCTGGAACTTTTAAAAATGCAAATTAGAGGCCTCTGCCCAGACCAACTGAGACAGAAATGCTGAGTGAAGAACAATAATCTCTATTTTAACAAGCCCTCCAGGAGATTTTAATCTTTGCCAAAGTTTGAAAAACACTGGTAGAAAAATAAAGGAATTAATACATTTAAGGTCTGATTGCTTTGAATGGGCAGACATCTGCATAATGACTTCCTTTTTTTTCTTTAATTCACCATCAATTAAGTTAGAACACTATTCACATCCACTTACAAAAAAGGTTACACATTAGGAGGTATGGTCATGGCCTATCTGGAATGTCTGGATCAGATGGGATTTGACATATCTTAGGTTGATGGGGGAAGTCACTAATTGATTATATTCACTCATGCAAGTTTCCCCTACTGTGTCCCTGCCCCAAAGTCATGTGAATGATTTAGTATTATGTTGGAGGAGAAATGGAATTGGGAGAGTACTAGGAACTGCGGTATAACAGCCATTCTTTGAACAAGTGGGTATCTATTGTGTGCCAGGGACTGTTCTAGAAGCTTGTGATACATCAGTGAACAAACAAAAAAAAAATCTCTACCTTCATAAAGTTTACCTTCTACTGAATTTTGATGAAAACCTATGTCTTTCTCTCTCTGTCTCTCTTTCTTTTTCACTATCTGTCAGACTTGACCTAGCTCTTTGACTCATTATTTTAATATTACATTTACCAAGAGCCTCTAACTTGATTACCACTAGAGCCCCCCCCCACCTAAATCATGACTAAAGTGTGGGATAGGTCTTGCTGGCCTTACATTGTCTCCTCATACTAGACTTCTAGGCTTCTGCAACAGCCTGTACCCTAAAGACATACAATTAGACTTAACTTCCCACTTGTTATTGTTGCTGGTTGCAGTAATAACTAATATAGTGCTTTCTATGTGTCGGATACTATTCTAAGATTTTACATTTAAAAACTCATTTAATTCTCACAATAACCTGATGAGGCAGGTACTATTATTAACCTTTCCATTCTAAAAATCAGGAACGTGAGGCACAGAGAGATTAAGTAACTTGTCCAAGTGTTCACAGATGGTTTGGAATCAGGTGTCAAATTTAGATAATATATCTCCAGAAATTGTGCTCTCAACCAGTGTGGTAGTGTTTCGTTTTCATGTCAAGGAACATCATCACCTGAGAACTCAGTAGCAGAGAAATCTGCCTGAAGCACTTGTAATAAACAGCAGTTTTTCCTCCAGTATTGATTAGATTGACTAATTACTTCTGTGACTGCTAACCAAATAACTAGTACTTTCTCCTTTATACCATTGACCCTGCAAACTAAAGGCACTAAACTCAGCCTTGGAAGAGTTCCTCAAATGTTCATTCAATTTCTCAATATTTTCTTTCCACCTTATTCTTTCTCTCATATTTCTTTTCCTATATATATGTATATATATATATATTTGTAAATTCCTTTTGGTATGTGTGCTGTCTTCCTGACATTCACCCTCAAACTCATACAAAAAAACCTTTAGGAAATGCTGAAATAAGGCTGTTTCTATAGCAGCAGTTTTCGAATAACTTTGATTTTTTTCTAATTGGTACAGACTTTTAAGGTCAATCAGAAAATTAAATTAGCTATTCCCAAATATGCTGATATTTCAAGAGCTGCATTGTTCTCATTCTCATGAACTTCTATTAGTGAATTACAGCTATAGGAGGACAGAGTCAAATGACTTTTAGAAAATCTGTTATTTAAAAAAGCAATATAACCCAAGTTTCCTCAATTTCAGAATTACTGAGCTTTTATTTTTTACCAAAAAGACTACAAATTCTTGAAGGTCATTTACAATACCCTATATATTTTTTTGCCTTGTATATCACAGTGTCAAGTGCATAGAAGTCACTCAATAATCATTTTTTAAAATTTATTTCTTTTCTTTTCTTAATTTCAGAATATTATGGGCATACATTTTAAAATTAATTAAAAATCAAAGATTGGAACTTCTAACACCAGCCAAGATAGAATAAGTCAACTATAGCCTATCTCTTCCACTGATTACAACTAAAACCTCTGTACAAATTGTAAGAATCAACTACCAAAAGGACTTTTTTATCCTGCTAACTTGTTTAAAATATCATAGTAGGTAGAATGGTCCCCAAAGATGTTCATGCAGTAATCCTAGGAATCTGTGAATATGTTATATTACATGACAAAAGGGACAGCACAGATGTAATTAAGGTTATGGCTGGAGTCAGAGTCAGAAGAAAAATAAGTCAGATTGAAAGCATGAGAGGGACTCCATATGCCATTGTTGACACAGGGCACATGGAAAACAGGAAAAGGAGTGTGGGCAGCCTGTATGAGCAAAGACTGACCCCAGCTGACAGTAAGCAATGGAAGGGGGACCTCAGTGCTCCAGATACAAGGAAAAATATTTGGCCAAGAACCTGAATAAGCTCAGAAGAAAATTTTTCCCAGATCCTCCAGTAAAGAACAAATGTAGCTCTGCTGACACCTTGATTTAGACTTTGTGAGTCCTTGAGCGAAAGATCTAGTTGAGCCATATTGTGCATAGGCTTCTGATCCACAGAACTGAGATAATAAATGGATGTTGTTTTAAGCTGTTTGTGGTAATTTGTTATGGCAGCAGTAGAAAAACACCACATATTTTGGTACCAGAACTGGTTATATATCACAAATAAAAAAAGTGGAAGTGGGTTTGGAATTGGTTAACGGATATGTTGGGCTGTATGTAGTCTAGTCTTGGTTCTTGGTGTGTTCTTTGCTGAAGAATGACCAGACACACCAAAAGCAAGACAAGTGTGAAACAAATTTTATAGAGGAAGGACGATATAGGTTTACATAGCAAGAGCAAAACATAGGTTCACAGAGAAAAATACATTCACCATAGACAACAAAGGGACACCCCTATTGTAACAAAAGGGCTTGGTTATGGTCTGGGGTCTTGTTTTATACTGTTTAGATTGGGCCCTCCTGGTGGTTCAGACATCACCATCAAACCACTTTGATGGAGAGTTGGGAGTTATATGACCTAAGTCTTACTGCATACAGATCTCCCATGAGCCTCTCTGAAAGCCCATTTGGGGGGTGAACCACAATGTAAATTTAAGTTAATGACTTTATAATTAGCCTTAGGTTGCTCTAGGTCACCTTGCAGATGATATTGTACCTGTGCTGCTTGGCCCACAGGCTAGGGAATTCTCTGTATCCTTCTGCAGTTGGTGCATTACATTCTGATTGGTGGATTGGTAGGGCATTCCCTCCTCCCCCATATGTGGCAATTGCTTGGGGCACCTGCCTTTGTCCCTAGGAGGGCCAAAGTCCCTCAAGGTCTACCTAACAGAGAGTGGAAGAATTTCAAGGAGTGTGACAGAGAAAAGGACTAGATAGATTTCAATGCACCGTCAGTACAAATATGGATACTGCTTGTGAGGATTCAGAAGGAAGGGAAGAGAATTTCAGAGAAATGCTAAATCATTTTAGAGAAAGCCTAAATCACTTGAATATACTATTAGTAGAAATCTGTACTTGAAGGCTCTGAAAGAGGAGAGGAATATATTTTTGTAAACTGAAGGAAAGGGGATCCTTGTCATGCATTAGCAAACAGTTTAGTGGAATTGTGTCCTGCAGTTATGTGAAAAGCAGAACTTGTAAATGAATGTCCTGGTTATTTAGCTGAGATTTCCAAGCAAAATTTTGAAGAGCAGATTGATTTCTTCTCAGTGCTTATAGTAGAATGCAAGAGGAGAGACATAAATTAAGAGAACTGTGAAATGAAAAAGAATCAGGCCTTAGCACTTTGGGAAATGCTCAACCTATTTAAATGCCAGCATGTGAGAGTATTCAGTCATACAAAATGCTCTTTGAAGAGATTAAGGGTATGGTTCCTCTCAAACAAATCAGGTATCCTATAGGTATCTTAAGGGAATTGTACCTTAGACATATCAGCAAAAGCCAAGCATAGAAAAGGGATCATCTCGAAAAGATCTGTAGACCTTACTTCTGTCTAATGAGGTAAATCCTTTTGACATCAAGATGAAATCCACAAAGTTCTTGAGAATTTTATATCAGCAGAAACATTGCCAGCTTGGATTGAAAAGGGCAGAGAGAGTATATAATTAAACAAGGCTGCTGAACCTCCAAAATGCTGCTGGCAGTAAGCTGGCTAATAAAATTATTCAGCTGCAAACACATGCTACTTCCCATGAAAAAGGAAACATAACTCAGAGGGCACAGCCAAGAGCATAGAGGACAGAGCTTAGAGCACAAAGGGAAAAGCTGAAAACCAGAGAAAACTATTCCCAGATATTGAACTACAAGGGAGTTTGAATGGCTGATTTCAAAACTGCTTTATATTGGTGACTCTTTTTTACTATCCATTTTGTTAGGTGGGAGCCAAGAGGGAGACACACGAAGCTTCAGGTTTAGCAAAATGCTGTTTATTTGAGTATCTGGGTACAGATGGGTGGAGGCCGAAAAAGCATCCACCCCAGGAAGAAGAGAGCGGTGGGTTTTTTAGACGGTTTTTCCAGGGGGTGAGCAAATAATTGAGTGCTCATAATATATTCTTTTTCAAACAAGCAGCTCCTAGGCTCCGGCCTCAGTCACATCCATCTTGCAGCTTCAGTGTCTCACTTATCAGGAGAGATAGGGAGGGATAAACTTTGTCCTTATCAAGAGAGACAGGGAGGGATAAACTTCCTAGTCCTTATCAGGGGGGAAAAGGAATGCAAGTTTCCCTTTTGCACTTCATTCCTTTATCTCCCTAGGAGTCTGGCAAAGGTTATATGCCTAAAACAGTTTCTCTTTTTGTAAATAAAATGTGTATACTTTTGTTAGGCAGATAGTGAAGGATTCCGGCTCTCAAAGGGACAAAGGTGGTCACCTTGCCCTGGTGTTGCCTTGAGCAATTGCCCCACCTGGGAAGGACAAGAGCCAGCACCCCATCTTGGTGTTGTCTCACCCTTAATCCTGCCCCAGAGCAACTGCCATAGCTGGGAAGAAGGAGGAACCCGCTAATATGTAAAAGAATGCAGGGAATTCTCCAGCCCACAGGCCATGCAGCCCAGGTACAATAGGATTTGGACAGTGACCTAGAGTAACCTAGGCTAATTATCATGTAATTAATTGTCCATCAAAATGGTTGTGTGGCGACGACGTCTGAACCACAAGGAGGGCCCAATCTGGAAAGTATAAAACAGGACCCCAGACCATAATCAAAGCCCCTTTTGTTACTACAGGGGGTCTGTTTGTCTGTGGCGAATGTATCTTGCCCTTGCTCTGTAAATCTCTCTTGCTGTTGCTCTGTAAACTTCTCTTGTCCTTGCTCAATAAACTTCATTTCATGGTTGCCTTGTTTTTGGTGTGTCTGTTCATTCTCTGGCCAAGAGCACACCAAGAATCAAGAACAGACAACTATGACCCGACACTTTAACTGTTTTCCTACCCGTGTGCCACATGTGTATGTTGGGAGTAACTTGTTTCTTTAGTTTCACAGGTCCACAGATGGAGAGAAATTATGCCCTAAGAATTGTGTTTAATGGATTATATCTAGAGCTTCTTCCATACCTGATTTAGATCAAAAGTCTAGGGATATTTGAACTGATAAGATTTATATGCTATTTTTGAACTTAGAGTTGATACTGTAATGAGATGAGATCTTTAAGGTCCTTAGGATGAAGTGAATATATTTTTCATTTGAGAGGGACATGAATCTTTGTGGGCCAGAGGGTAGATTGTGGTAGATAGAATAATCCCCAAGTTGCCCACAATCCCAATCCCAGGAACCTATTAATATGTTACATTACATGGCAGAAGGGAAAATGCATATGTAATTAAGGTCACCACCAACATTAAAATAGAGAGTAGCCTTGGTTATTCAGGTGGACTGAATAATGTAATTACATGAGCCCCTAAAAGCAGAGAACTTGGACCAGCTGAGGTCAGAGAGATGCGGTATCAGGGAATGTCAGAAAAATTCAAAACATGACAGAGACTTAACCCACTATTGTGGAAGGGGAACACACAGAAAGCATGAGAAGTAATGCAGGTGCCCTCTAGGAGCAAAGACCTGCCCCAGCTGACAGGCAACAATGAAACAGGGACCTCATTCCTACAACTTCAATTGGATGTCCATATGCAAATAAATGAATAAATGAACAAACTTTAATCTAACCTGGCAGCAAAATAAAATAATTATCACAAGGAATATAAATGGCCTAGCTTCATCCATCAAATCATATAACATCTCAGACTGAATTAGAAATAAAATTCAATAATACATTGCTTATAAGACACATGCTTTGAGAAAAATGATAAAGGCTAAAATATATAAAGCAAAAGTCCTTAGCAGTTACTAGACACAAAGAAAAAATTAGAGAAAAAAATAGTATTAATAAAATAATATGTTGAACTCATCATCTCAATCTACAACAGATAACACTAAACAAAAATAAATAGCATATAGACAATAAAATTAATAGAATTAGATGTGTTTTGAATTCTAACTCACCAATTGAAATCATATGTTCTTTTCAAAAATCTTTTTGTATAAAAAATTGACAATATAGCAAGCTACTAAGAAAAATTGAAAAGAGCTAACTGTGCAGAAATGTCACAGGCTATCTTCTGATAACAAAAAAATAAAATAAAATTAGTAATATCAAAAAGAACAAATGCTTAAAACCAAAAATGGTGTACTGCTAAGTAAAGACTTGGTCAAAGACAAACTGAAAATATCTGACTGTCTAAAAATATTTAGAAAATAATAATAGGTATATAGATAGCACTCGCTATATATAAGGCATTGTTTCAGTGTTTTTACATATATATTAACCATTTTATTCCTCTCAACGACCCTATGAGATATATGTGTGTTTAATTATTATTATAACAATTCTCATTTTACAGTGGAGATAGGCAGGCAAAGAAGTATTCAGAAGTAAATTAACTTTAGAGGCTTCTTTAAATAGTTAAGGCAACTAATGACTATCCAGATAGAACTCATCAAGTTGAGACCTACAAAAAATTGTATAGGTACATAACAAGTTCAGGTGGATCATCTTGAGTTAGAAATCCTTGAGAACATGAAAATGAAGTTATCCAACAGGGGTTTGTATCTATAGCCTGAATTACAGGAGAGAAAGATCATGGCTGGAATTGTAGAGCTGGAGAATATCAGCTCCTAGTTAATAGCTGAAGCAATTAACCTTGCTATGATACGTTGGGAAAATATGATTGAGGAATTAATAAGATGTAATCCATAAGATCATCATTTTATTATATCACCCAATATTGCTACATTAAAGACAGAAACAGGAGTTTGCAGGGTTTTGCCCTGAAGAAATATGTAAACTCATTAGTTCTTTTATCAAAGGCTGTCTGCCGTGGGAGGGCTCTCATGGCTCTGGTAGGGATGTTTTTCAGGAAGGCTTTCAGGTATCTCAGAATCTGTGAGCCTCCCTGTTTCTTGAAAGGCAAGACAGGGTAAATATCTGGTCCACAGGATGGGAGCTGGAGACAATGAGTGCCCTTTCCCCAGAGACGTGCCCCTGTGGTTATAAACAACCTATCTTGTAGAAAATGGGCTTCCTGCTCTCTCCTGACTGTCTGACTTTGAGTCCACAATAACTAGATCAAAGAAATATAGAGTCACTATACCTCTTTTGTTATACCTCTGTTAATTGATGACTACCTTTTAGAACTTAGAAGTTAGCCCTTGAAAGACTTTGTACCTGTTTGTTCACCTAGATAG